>DWEE01003341.1:0-10595 GCA_018245755.1 Parelbella macleannani
CATAGTCTGCCACGCTAGCCAAGTGCAGGTTGGCAGACTTCACAAACCTTAAAAAACAATTTAATTGTAAATTCTAAGGTGTGCAGGTTTCCTCACGATGTTTTCCTTCACCGTTAGCAAGTGATATTCAAACTTAAAACGCGCTATTGTAAAGAGATGCGCGCCTTGGATTTGAAACCCAAGGAGAGAGAAGCTGATTTCTTAACCACTAGGCTATCACTGCTTGTCACTTTTTATACTTACTATATGTATTTTAGGTACCTATATCAAAATTAAAATGATCTTTAAATATCACTACTACCTATTCGCTTTCGAAGTGCACCACTGAGGGACTGATTTCTATTTTAACATAGGTACCAAATCACTTTATAGAGCAGTAAAGGCTATCGGTCGAAAACTACATAGCTCTGTGTTCTCCCTTGCATTTAATATAGTGTCAAAATGCACTTGGCCAGCGTGGAGAACTATGTCCTTATCTCATTCTTTCTTAGTTCCGAATCAAATTTACTTTATGGGAATTATCCCAAAATATCGTCATTGTATCTTGAATTGATAACTTTAGCTCTAATGCACGTCATGTCTGTGAAGACAGAGATATTTGACACTCGGTGCTCCCTGCCTACTCCGTATGCGACAGGCGACTTTCCTGACCGCTTGTCCAGAACAAGATAACCGCCCCTCAAGTAACACCGGGTTCGTGTTTATTAAAGTTTTCTCCACTGAACAAGTAAAGGTGCAATTTTAACATTCCGAAGGTGTCAGACGCTTAGTTAAAAGCGCGATAAAACGGCTTTTAATGGCGGTAAGAAATACAGGTGTTGAATATTAAGAAGCCATTTTTTATTTTTTTCTGTCAAAAATATGTGAAGCGTGTTGTCTACTTAGTTTATGTTTATGGCCAGTGATGGCATGGTAGTGATTGGCGTGGTTATGGTAGTGATTACGACTTACATTTTACATGTAAGTAGGTAGGTAGGTATAGCTAGAACTCCATATCCAAACCTTCAATAAATCCAAAAGCATGCTTGCTGATAGCTAGCTCCTCACGTCTACCCCTAGAGCTTAGCTGTCCAATTTGAATAAATCTTAAGTCATCAACCTTATGGTTGTACCTACTTATATCTGAAAAGAATCTTCTTATACAGGCTATGAAATATTTAAAAACCAAAAAGCTCACGAGACGATGCTGATATTCTCTAAGATTTTGAGGGTAGAATGATAAATATTTAAGATAAAAGCCGTGAACCAAGTTGTTCGTATAAATTACTGATGTAAAGATAACGATATTTAACCTTATTAAAATTCTACGTTCCCGACATTTTCACTATTTTAAATTAGCAAAGCTTATTACAAAATACCCAAATGGCCAGTGTACGTTACACATACAATATAACAATTTACAATTAATTAAATACCCATGTATCCGGCATTCGAGTCACGTTCAAAATAAAGACCTATTCTGTTATCTGCGCGCGGCGGTGACAGCTGCCAAGCCGTCAGTTTTATTATCTGTTTTAGTAATTCAAATGGTCACAATAAATTTTAATATGCGAATAATATCCATTAGGTCGATTAGTTTGACAGGAATGTCCATACATCAGTAGCGCCGACATACAAATGAGGCGAGTTACGAGCGACGAGAGGCGAGGTCGCGGTACGAGTACGCCGAGGGGACATATCCATTAGCCTTTTCTTATTCCGAGCGCAATAAACCGTTGATTCAGTGTTGCAAGCAATTAATTAGCACTTTTCAAAGTGTTGCCTAATTAAAAACAACAGTTGATAACATCTTTGCAAGCGTGCTGCAAATAAACCATCACTGTTTATATTAGTTACGTTGTTAGTAAACTCGTTTCAGTGCTATATTTTTTTTCATTCCAGCCAGTTAGGAACTATAAATGTCTCATCGAAACCTAAGAAGCTTAAAAATTTATTAGCATAAAATATGAGGAAAGAATAGATCCATACAATATGAAGCATTAAAACCAATCCTTTAAAATTCTGGATTATAGGAATGACTATATTTTTTTTTATTGTCAGATCAATTTAAAAGCTGCACTTAGGTACTAATTGAAACCACTTAGCTCCTTTGAACTCATTTATAGACATTATCTGTATTTAAAAATGAAATCCTATAGACCTACCTTTAAGTTTAAAAAGCATATGACGCCATAGACTCCAGATAAAACTAAGCCGCACAAAATAAAGAAACGCGAAGGCATAATGAATAATGTCATCCCAGCCTAGACTCATTAACTATCGGAAAGAAAAAAAGATAAACTCAACGTTGATTATAAAACAAACCAATCTGAATTGATCTTTGTCGCCCTTCTAATTTCCAACGTCTCTGAGCGTATCAGGGAAACTTGAAACGACATCGCAGTTCAATTTATTTTAAATGTGGTGTGTAAGAAAGAGACGCCAGCTTGTTTGCGCGTTGGGCCTGACGGCAAGGAGTCGTTCGGTATTGGCTGCGCGCGGTCGCGCGGAGGGCGTCGCCGTCCAGTTCCCGCCATAAATTGAGTTGTTGACACATTAATAAGCTAAGGTTATGTTTTAATATTGTTTTTTTTTCGCTCGCCTCGCGAGCGCGAAATTATAAGCCCTGAATATAATTATTGTTGTTATGAATCCAGTTTTAATGAGCTGCGTGTGTGGTCCGCTCGGGTTGCTTGTATAATTAAACTGTTTTGGTTCGCGCGCCATTTTCCGCAGCCATATTTTAATTTTGTTTATGGGTGCGTTCCGTTTTACGTTTTACTAGCCGATATGGCCACCGTAACGCAGGTTTATGTATAAAGTTTTATTGATACGAGCTTTCTTGTAATGTATAATTTTTATTGCGTACGTGATTAGAAACGTTGTCGGTGGTAAATTTTATTTTTAGGCGTTTTAATTATTTTGTAGAAATATATCGTGTTGATAAGACTTGTAGTGGGTAACAGTTTTGTTTTTTATTGTTTTGGACAAATGATTTATGAACCTTGTCCCTAAGCCTTTAAATACTTAAGTATTACCAAGTAACTTACTTTGACTGCCTCGTTGGTCGAGCGGATTGCCTCGTTGGTCAAACGGTTGCAAGCGCGACTGCCGATCGGGAGGTCCTGGGTTCAAATCTGGGGTCGGGTGCTATTGGATTTTTCTAATTTAGAATTTCTAGTAGTGACTCTGAGTCTGGAATTGTGCCCGGTGTATGGCAATAGGCTCACCACCTATTCCGTGGTGAGCCTATCTAGCCTAACTAGACGTTATGTGTTATTTTAACATGTATGTCAACCTAGACACACATATCTAACCAGAACCAAAATACAAGCGTCTTAGGCCAAATGTATAAAACGGTATGTAATGATATTAATAGCAATCCGTAACAAACTTTGACTAAAACAGTTACGCTCGCAGTACGTGTCGACCTTTATGTCACATAATCTTAACTCACGAGACAAGTTTGCGCTCGAGTTTACAAAGGCCAGACAGGAGACTTGATTAAGACCCCGTCTGTCAACCGAAAGAAGGTTCAGAGCTTCCAGTCGAGGCGTTGATGCGACGATCTGTCAACATAACACTCGGTCAACTTAGTTGGGATTTCAAATATTTATTTTAAAGCAGAGTTTCACTGTGTTAAATTTGTTCATTTGTTACCATATTCGTTTGTAAATTCAGATTAAATAAGTGTTCTTCTTAGGCAAGTTGTTAATTCCCGTGACTCACCACAAATATAAAAAAATAAGTTCAATACTTACTTACTATTATTCCAACTATGTATTAAATATTAATTCATTGTCTAGTTAAAACGAAGGCCGTACGCCTCAATTTTTAAAATCTATATAATTACGAATCATGGGTTGATTTCGAAATCTTTATCAAATTTAAGTATAGTCAAAGCTACGTCTGCTTATTTATGAGGTAGGGCGAAGAATCTTTGAATGCAGCTCAGTATAGCGTCACTATTAAATCTATAATACATAGGTGTCAATATTGATAATCCCGTGTGTACCTACCTACTGAGCGCAAACGGCACTCGGTCTGCTTTGATAGCGTCTGACAGGGTATCGAGTCAGCGCGGAAGCGATCCGACAAACTGTTATCTTATCACGAACACTGGGAAGTGTGATATTTCCAAATGGACGGGCCCGAATTAATACGTGTTCAAATCACTTGTCGATGTACAACAACCACACCAAGCATAGCCTTTTCCCTTACTATACGTAAGCAACTTTAACCCTTCGATGCGATATGTTTATGTTATGTTTTCCAATGTATACACTGACACGGCGAGTGGATCATTTCGTGGTACACGCTACTCTTAAATATGGAAATCGCGGATGGAATGACGATTTTGTCATGTACGTTTCGATTTGTGGCAAACGAGAGACGCTTTTGGATAAATATTTTGTATGATATTAATATTTTAATTTCAAAAATCGTGTTATAAAATTGCTGGCATAATTTGCTAACCAATTTAATTTTGGTTGGAATTCGATTATCCTAGTCAAAATTTTCATCATGTGACATTAGAGCGTATTCACATTAGTAGATACGGTTTTACCTTATTGGTATTCGTAGGTGTACGATTTGCTGGATAGGGTTATTATTTGTCAGGTTTCGCGTGTGAATATAACAATTATGCCTGTGCATACATCAATGGAAGCCGTATACGAGTCTTTTATTTATTTTATTTTATTTTATTTTAGTCTTTTAGGTAAATCTTAACGTCTATGAGCACGCTTCAGCAGATAATTATGTTAGTCACCTGACAAGTCATCTTTCAGCCTATATTAGAAGTTACATACACTGGAATACTGTAATTTCGAGTAAAAACCATGCCTTACTATGTCGCAAAGAAAGTTCCCTGCTCAGCAAAAAGCTTCATACAAACGCGCCAATGCCTCACGCGCTGTGTTGCCTAAGTAAATATAAATTTCAATCAATCTTTCAGCAAATATAACTGTAGTGTGTACTAACCTTATAATATTTACGGAGCAAATAATATAGTTATGCCGGTTGTAGTCGAGTGGTCATAAGCTGTGTAATAGATGACTATGCACAATACAGGAAAAAATACCACACGTGTTACACTATCGGCAAGAAATTAGGACGTACCTACTTACAACTCGTACTGATATAAAAACAAATCATGTAACGTTAATGAAGCGCACTTTATAATTAGTACAATAGTAGTAATTTGTCAATAAAAATGTTATCTGCTTCTTTTACACATGTATCTACGTACGTAATAAATCAATTAAATATAAGAATACGACGATGCAAGTTTATTCTTCATTTGCAGTTAAACAAAAACTTTATATCTTGTACAACCTGCTGCGATTTCGTTTTATATTTTGGCATTCGGTTATTCTAAAATTAATTTGTATTTTATAGAGTGCAAATATTTTATAGGCGAGATAAAACTGCGAATTCATTTTTTTCTTTTGCATTTCTGTATGTATTAATGCTTTTGTTGCACAGTTCAAGGTCCAATAAAAAATGTCATTGAAAATATGCAAAGCATATGCCAACATAGTTTTTGAAGGAAGTAGACATAATATAATTGTGTAGATTTTATAACCTCAAAAAAAGATATGTAAGTGTCCAATAATTACGAATAACAAAAGCTAAAGATTCAAAATAAATGGAGTAGGTAGGTACCAATATATTTTAATGAGACACAACAGATAAAAACTTATTAAAATCTAGCTTAAAACTCATTTAAACATGCGTAATATCTGCTTAATTACTGCTTAAAGGTTTCTATTGAACTTACTTTAATCAACTTTTGTAAAACAAATAAGTCCTTTTCAGAATGCGAATTACATTTATTATTTAAGCAGGGATATAACGCTAACCGACATAGATATTAGTTTTTCGAATTGATATTTTTGCCAGTCATAGGATTTTTCATTTAGTCTTTATAAAAGTACGACTCGTCAAAATATCGCCGCTTCGTCATTTGTCATGCTGTGACATTCATCTGACGCGACGTTATACATATTTGATGGCTCTGCACGGCACAATCAAACGATTTGTCAATTCGTGTCATAGATGGAGTTTTGTTACCTCTTTTTGGGAGTTGATTTATTTTAGTGACACACGACATGGACTGGAAACTCACAAACCAGTGCCTCGTCAGGTTTTCCAATTTCAAATTTCATTCGATTACAATTTTCCTTTTCAATTAGTTCCTTGTTCAAATTTACTGTTAGTTCTAAGCTTTCTATTTTTGGGGGTTGTGAGATTAAAAACGAAATAAAGTATTCCACGGGGAATCGGTAGTCTTATTTTCCGCTTGCAATGTCTATGGCAAAATCTTTGTTCGCGATTCTATCTAATAATTTATGACGATCGTTTGGCGTGGTAATTTCAGTTTTACTGTTACGATGTGTACAGACGAGCGGCTTCTTGCCAACGATGTATCTATCCTGTTATCTATCTACAGGGAGAGGTTACGGGAGAAATCGGTATTGGACAACTGATGCTGATGTCACATTCGAACGACTTGTATCGCGTATCTGTGTGTGCCATTTTAGCTTTATATTATAGGCGAGAAGTCTAATTGATTAAATTAGTTTCATTGACGATATGATTACTTATTAGCATGACATTGTGTTTTTCAGAACTCTATATAATAGAAAAAATAAACATTTAAAATAATTTCTTCTATATTCAAATCGAAAATCTTTCAAGAAGAATTGCATTATTCGTAAAATGAATAAAGATCGCTAAATTGTTAATTGTGCGTTGATTCGTAGAACTAGAAGAAAACGTTTTTTTCTTTTACATTTCTTAGAAAACGACAACGATGTTTCGCCTTTGGACGCTATTGCCCTATTTATACAATGATTGTAAGCCAATATTAGTCCTGACGTATTGACTAAAGCCATCGATTGTTCTAGAGAAACCGCCAGTTTAAATTTAACACCACTTCAGTACCACTCGCGTAACATTTTTCTCGAGTCACGAAACTAAGATGTCAAGCTAGAGAAGCCAGTATTGACAACGGGAAATCTGTGTACATAAAGACTATTAAAGTCTGTAAGAAAGAAAAAATGTGCATCAAAGATTATTTTGATACTAATGAGGTACTTTATGTGTTTTGTATTTCAATTAGGTACCCCTTAGATTAGACCGAACTTTACTTGTTCAGTCTTTAACATGATTAATCGTTTAAAATCAGTCTTTACATGATTAGATGAGTGATTAGAACGTGAGCGTCCACTAAGTGCGAAAATGAAATGAATCACTGCATTAACATTAAAATAGGAAAAAGACATACCTACCTATATCAACAAACGTGCCCCAAACATTTGCAGCGAAAAATTTAAATTTGCATATTCTTTATCACTTAAACTGAACGGAAATTCAAATTAGTAAACGGAAGAGGAAAAAAAGCAAACGCAGACCGGAAAATTAATAAACGCTCTGCCAACTGAGATGTTGCTAATTTATCTACTGGGAAACATTTTTTATTACACTAGTGGAGTTTATGCGATTTTCCTTCGTTGAGATTTGTAAGCATTTTTTTCGCAATGTTCAGTCAATTAGCAAGCGAAATGCTGAAAAAATGGACTACATACATTTTATGCTATACGACGTAACGTGTATTTATGTGTGATGGTATATATGTATGTATTATCCTCTAACTATTTTAATATGAATCTTTATATTTATGTAAGTAACAAACGTAAAGTATTTTATATGTTTTACTGCCTGCCTGCTCGGTGGTCTAGTGATTGCAAGCGCGACAGCAGATCAAGAGGTCCTGGATCGGATCCCAGGATCGGTTAAAAGTATCACTGGGTTTCTCTAACCTCAATTTCCTATAATAGCACAGAGTTCTATAGCAACACAGCACCATGGTCGGACGTATGAAGTGGTGAATCTACAAACTATACTACACTTCTCTGATAACACCTTCGGAAAAATATAGGGTGACGTTATATTATAATGTTTGTAAGTCACTCTAATAGGTCAAAATTATTTATCTATATCGCTTCAAATGAACATATGCAAACATATACCGAAACTAAACGTAGTCGAAATACGATTAAATTAAAATTCATTGAACAATAAAAAATATCGTAACTAAACTCAAGTCAGCGTAAGTATTCCCCTCCCCGAAAGTAAGTTACAGGGGTGATTGAAAGTGGTGCGCTATCCGATCACAATTTATAGCGGGCGGTTCCATTGATAGGGTGCTAACAGCCGCCCAAAAGGTTCCGTGGGCGTTATAGGATTAACGGAACTATTTTTGAAGTTCTCCCAGCTTTTAATCATAAAAACGTGAACGGTTACCCCCGCTGTAATTCCTACGAGTACATATATCTGCGGAGAGATTGTTTCAAATTAAATTTAAACTAAGAAAAATTAATAACATAAATATTTATTACAATTATTAATCATAGTCATAATACAAAAATCATTCTGTAAATGCAGATTATCAAGAGAAAAAGGGGGCCGGAAAAAACTCTTGTCAATCATTTTAGCTACGTTTTTATACGAATATATGTACAATGTACATACATATGAGTATATAAATAAATATAAACATTACACAGTGACAGGTAAATTATAACCTGTTGCTTCAAAGAAGTGTTGAACACAAACTAATAATTTACTCTATGAAAGAAGGGAGAAGGGTGATTAAAAGTGATTTATTGGAGGGGAGTTAATAAAACATAATTTAAACCGAGCACTGAATAATTGATGGAGCTCTAACCGTTGCCGAAAGATAATAAGATACAAAGGGTACATGGGGTTCAAAGCGTATCATTTAACCGAGAAACTAACAAAATCCATATATTTTATAAAGTCCATTCTGGGGCATATCCACACACGGGCGTCAGATCCCAAACTAGGCAGTACCTACAGGCACTTTACAGAGACTATAATATTTTTTAGTACCTAATCATATTAGATATATACATATGAATACATACTCATATATGTAGATAGTTTTTTCCTTATACTTCCACACACAGCACAAATACTTATGCTCTACAGACAAACAAAACATTATCATAAGTGGTAATCGAGCTCACGGCTCCCCGGCATAGTAAGGTTCATCAATTATCGAAAGAACAGATCAGTCAATATTATTTAAAACATTCGTATATAACGTTTTCCGTCACATGTTAATTGCCAAAAAGGAGTAAAAACTCCAAATTGAAATAAAAATATTTTAGTGAAAGCCAAAAGGACGATTGTAAGTTTATCTGATCGCAATATATAAAGGGCGTTGACCAATTGATAGGCCGCTAACCGCCGCCCAAAGGGTTGATAGGAATTATGGGCTTAGCGGGACGGACGGCGGCTTTCCTTAAAGTTTCCGACCAAATTGTTCACGATTTTAGATAAACAGTTGATGAAAAACGGCCCTTTTGAGATTAAATATCATTCACTGTAACTAAAACGACGTGTGGAATTCCACTTATAATATTGCGGCTATAATCACCACAGAGGTAGGCAGAAGAGAGCACGCTCCACGTTTCACCAGTCACGTTATACGTGGCATCATGTAATTGGTGGTGAATCTTTTACCATACACCGGGTGCATTTCCGGACTCCGAGCTACTGCTCGGTGATCGAACCAACGACTTCTTGATCTTGCAACTAGTAGAACAACATGACAGTGTATATTTTATAATCTCTAGAAATTTATCTAAACTATATAAAATCTGTCAACCCCATTTGGCCAGCATGATAAACTACAACCAATTATGAATGGAGAATGAAATTAAAAAATTGACGAATTTTATATATGAGAGAGATTACCAAGAAATATTAGTAACTTATTGCATTTGTTCTTGCATAATCAACTTAAACTAGGTGTTGTATTGTAACTGTTTCGTTACACCATAATTTAACCTGAAACCCTACCTTCGAAAACCGGCCCGAGCATAAAAAATTTAAGCCATAAGATGCAGTTGTGAAGCCCTGTGTGATCGAACCTTTACGAAAAAAGTGCAACCTTTGTATTGACCGAGAATAGCAGAATCCAATCGTTCCGTTCCTTTTTTATATGGTGCATTTGATATTTTTCACTAAATTATAATCTTACTTTCCGTTATTAGAATCTTTCGTCTAAGGTCAGCAATAAAACTGTCCTTGATAATATACTCGTATATAAATAAAAAATATTTAGATGTCATTTGAGTAACTATAAAAGATGTAGGTTAAAGCAAGTTAAATTTGGAAAATTAGTATGAATATATAATTAATAGTAGGTAATACCTAACCGGCATACGTGTTTCTAGATGAACGTAGTGCGAACATGTGAGATCCGTAAGTACTGATATATTTTTACCACATGGTACTCTTTGCGTGCCCCGTAAAGAACTTCGCGTGGTGATAATAATAATAAAAAACTATAAAAACCTTAATTAACACAATAATTACAAAGTATGTGTGACAAGAACACCCATGTAGGGTGCTATGTTCTTGCTGAGTGTACACGAGATTTGCGCAGTTAATTAGTCGAGAGATTGGTAAAAAAGAAATAAATATCTCTGATGCGGAAAGACTCGTAATGAAAACGGGAAAATCCTCTGTAATTCGAGTCAATTTACTTTCCTTATTGGAAAGAATTCCTTATTTGTACT
>DWEE01003342.1:0-10593 GCA_018245755.1 Parelbella macleannani
GAAAACCTATCATTTATGTTTCTTAAGTGAACAAATAAATTTTAATGTAAAAAGTTTTGTATGTTACATAGAGGGGGGGGCATAAAAATTTTAGAAAGTTTAAGGTAGGGCATGGCATAAAAAAGGTTGGGAAACACTGGTGTAGATAGACAGATATTTAGACAGTTACTTTATAATTTCATACTTTTCATGGAAAAAAAGACGGTGTACATGAAATATACATCCTTAAAATACCTTTAATATTTTTTTACGCACGAAGTACAAAAGACTACGACTAGGAAACTGTGAGCTGAACGCGTGCTAACAAACACGTGCAATATCCTTTTGTCCTATTCAAAAGGGATCTTGAAGACCTTTTGATTGCACACGACACACAAAAGGTGATGCGAAAAAAGAATCATAAACAACAATAAAAATATAACACCAAATTTTACTGCTCAGACATGTGTGTTTCGAGACACTTAACCCCTGAGCAAAAGGCGCAAAATCGTTTGAAATCTTTCCGATAGCAGCATCATTAAGTTGGTAAAGTATATCAAAAACGACGTCTTATTCGCCGTAAAGATATTTAGATAACATTAGTGGCTTCTAAACGGTTGTCCTGTTCATTCAATGGTGTCCCATACAGGAACCCATGAATAAAATCCCATAGAATGCGTGACGTTTTCCATGAGATGGTTCCATGTTGATAAATACGCGACTAATCAAATTATTTATGGCATTAAATCGTAATAAAATCACATCTGGAACATCTGCTCGGCTGCCGGTCCGCGTTTGAAAAAATATGTACATAAAACTGTTGAAAAGGGTTCACTGTTCGTTTTTAAAAATTACCTTTTTTTATTTGAGAGAGTAGTGCATTGATATGAGCTATATTTTTAGTTAGTTTGTTGACAAGTGTCATATGGTTAAATTAATTTTTAATACCTCTATATTAAAAGAATCCGTGTACCTACTTACTTATCTTTGTTTACCTAATTAACTTCAATTTATTTTGCACCCAATCTATATGTGTGGATTGTGATATGTGTGTATTGTAATAAATTAAATTTGATCTATAACTTGAAATAAGATTGAACGCGGTGCAGTTTTCCAATAACCCTTAGATAATGTAAGTACCTATAATTTTATAGTTAGACTTTTCAAATAATTGATCCTGTTTTTACTCTGTTATTTTTTGTATTAATAATAATAATTAGAAATAAATCACTATCCACAAATAAATAAGATTTATAAATTTCGAAAGACAATTTGAAAGCCTATGAAACATTTCAATCATATCAAAATTTCATTAAAACGAAATAGTTCCGAATATATCAAACCAGAGACACTTACCAACTCACGAGCCATTCCACCCAACATTAGCCAAGGGAACGCTAAACGTCCCAGTTTTCACCTCATTAACCACGAGTTAAGGACCCTATTATATACTTTATGTATTCCTAAATTACCCATCACTTAATAGGTACCTACCGGGGGTGTTAACGCAACCAATCCGTCTTGGTCTTCCTGTTTCTTTAAAGGTACAACACGGTGTATCGATATAGGTCAAAGTGGGTGGACGAGAGGTCAACGTTTACTGGTCTCTGATTTCGAGGTGGGGTGTTTTAAAGTGTTCGTATGATTACCGACTTGTTCAAATTTAATGCCTCTTGTTTACTCGCCGGCGTTACGGTGGAGCTGCTTCGGAGGAATAATGGCGTGTTTATTTAGTGACGATTAATAAATCAATTGTCAATTACACATTCATTAATTAAAACAGTTAATGGCTGTGCTTTTAATGCGTTTGAACACTTGCTTCAATGTTGCGTGAGATTTTTACAGCGGTAGATAACAGAAACATTTCTTTCTTTTTATTTTATAACAATTGTTGTTTTATCTTTGTGAAAAATAAGGAATTTGAAGTAACAGTTGCTAGAGTTAATATGTGTTATGTACCAGTAATCGTTTTAGGTCCTACATTTGCACACTGGTACATCAACCAACTCTGGGGGATATGGAGCATGCTTCAACACGCCGCTTCAGTGCGCGTTGCAGGAAAGTCGTACTTACTGCTTTACTAGTTCTATCTTATCTTTTACCAGACCTAGAAGAGTTCTTATGACTCCTACGTCACGATGTGATAGAGCAAATTAATGGAGATCAAGATCTATGACCGGGCTATCTGAGAGGAAATTTTTTAAACGTTCGACAAACTTTAACAACCACTACCTTGTCAGAACCCTACTGTTTAATACACTCTCCATGAAGTATGATAATACTGAAATATTACACTTAATTATTTGGAAATAAATTTCTTTTACCAAAACTCTAATTATTATTTTCACTTTTGCATTATTATTATCACTTCTACTATCTACTTTATTATAGCATCATGCTAGATCTGTTACGGGGATTTTCTAAACACGTAATAGTTATAAAATACGTCGTACCTACTACATATTTTGCAAAACCACAGCAATGAGAACATCATGATAGAAATGATGGAATGATATGCAAGTTTCAAAGAATAGTGATATTGTCGTGTCAAGTAATGGAGATATTAGGCACCAGATGTCCAAACACAATCGCGGTAGACTGCCATTGTGCGACGAACCTCGCCTGGTGCCTGTCGCTGGCTATTATTAGCACTTGCTTCAAGCCAATCTTGCTATTGTGACCATCTGTCGGAAAGGAGAATTTGAAAGTAGATGAAAATTACATGTTTTCTAAAAAATTTCAAGAGTATGAAAATTCATTAAATGAAATTTAATCGTTTTAAGTGTTCATTGTGTTTATCAATGTAACCTTAAAAGTGTTGAGGATGTTGTGCCGTGCCAGTAGTGACTTGTAAGCAGGTCCTGCAACGTCTACGGCCTTCTCATATCAACTTTAACTTAATTCATTATTATTGTTTTTATATTATCACATAAGATCTCTCTCTTACGGGGAAGCCAAAGTACACGAATAACCGAATCCTACAAAATCTAAGTCTCTGAAC
The DNA here is from genome assembly GCA_018245755.1 of Parelbella macleannani. Taxonomy (NCBI): domain Eukaryota; kingdom Metazoa; phylum Arthropoda; class Insecta; order Lepidoptera; family Hesperiidae; genus Parelbella; species Parelbella macleannani. The sequence continues at coordinate 2,981 of DWEE01003342.1, forward strand.
TTGCAAATATGACATGCTTCTGCTTTTAATACAAATAATGATTGTTTATTATTACATAATTATTATTATGATTATGGTACTTATATTAAACAGGTTCCTTATACATTGCAAAGAAGTATATGCTACGAGATAATACAATACCGTCTAGCAAAAAACCCGATGCCACCCCACGTCCCAAAATCGAATCCGGAGCCCTCTGAATACACCATTCGCAGCCGTTTTAATGACCCACTGATGGCCGTTTAAAAACGAATTTGCTCACTTCTGCTACATTAAACAATCATTCATCCACTGACATTATGAAATAATATAAAGTCATTGCATTCGTTCACTGCGTGAATCCGATGGACGTCGTCGTGTGAGCGGTATGGTCTACGTTAATGGAATGATAATCGTAAATACTATTAATGATAACGATATGCCTAAAACAGTTTAAAACAATAAATATGACAGAGTTAGCCTCGTTTTAATAAAACACATTTTATAACATACCTATCAAATTAATTGGATATTTTATTCGGTCATGAGCTTCAGGCCTATGCGACCCCTTATTATTTCTAAAACGGTAGAAGTGTTTTTATTTTGCTTACATATAAAAAGAGGCTAAAAAAATATCTGCATTAAAAATGAGATTTAACTTAACACTCTTGCGATCTAATGAAATCAGTTGAATTAGGTTATGACAATAGGTAACAATTTGCATCGACGACAAAAGCACCGTTATCAACCTATTCAGTTATACATATTTAAGTACCTATACATCGAATAATGTTATGTAATGAGACAATAAAACAATTTATATTTGCGTATAGTAACAAGTGTTAAGCAATAATATAATTAGTTCCTAACAAATTTCCCGTATTCCATACTAAATACAAGCTAAATATAAAACAATTCCGTTATTAATATTTCCTGTCGCGAACAGGAAACAAAAATAACTGATAACAAATTGGCTAATTAGAGACAAAAGATAACAAAAATAACGTTTGCGAGATAAATTAATGAGTATTAAATTTTAATTGTAATTAGTAGGTTAGTAAGGTTTATCCTGTTTATAGCTGTTACGGGTTAGGTACTTCTACAGTGCTTTAGAGAACCGAGTGGAATGTTAAACGAGTGAGATTTTAAATTATATCAGTCTGGGGACATTGTTCTTGTTCATTACTCCTACTCAATAATTATAGAAACGTTTGGCAATAAATTGAAGTTTCCTATGGAATTAGGAAGTAAGTTTCACTATTGACAAAAAACTGTAATGTTGTATAATTTCTATTTTTTCGTCCCCTAAACACTCGCATATTGACCCATGTTAATACCTCAGCTTACACACCGAACGAAATTAAACTCAATAAAAGCGCCGAGAACACGTTAGGAGACGTCAAGTCGTTTCAAATCGAGCGATCGCGATGCATTATCATGGTGCCCATTATGGGGCACTTTGGCACCCCATACAATACCCTACCGAATGGGGGCCCCGCACTCCCATACACTGATTGTATATTTATTTAGTTTCATAAACTACGCACATAAATAAAGTGGTCGGGTCGCAAGGACACGTCGCAGTGAATGATTCGACAATTACGGGCGACTGTGAATTTATTGAATAAAATTGTTTAGTTCGGGAGTTTTATTGGGATTAGGGTCGATATTCAAATTGAAGTCGTTATGCTCGTTGTGATAAGTGGCATGATTCGTTTAGTGACGAACAGTGCGTATTGTTCTGGCATTTTGAACCAAGATTCACTACTTAAGATAATGGTAATAAGAAAAATAGCTACAAATGTAAAGTATATTATAATACTATATAATTAGTGACAGGGTTGCCAAGATACAGAGGTAGGTACCTACTCTGTCTTTTACTAAATATCACTAATCTCGACAAGATATTTCTTTAAATATTTTGAAAATATCATATCCATTCTACTCGATAAAAAACAAGATTGAATATGCAGTTTCTAGACAAATGATCTGTCGTTAACCTTTTATAAGAATTACTATCTATTATTAAGCTATGAAATTATTATCGCCAGGTTCTCCTTATAGTTTAGGCAGAAAACCTCAAGTACCAAATATCGTTTTATATATAGAAACTTTGAAGTAATAGGTACCTACCTATCGTTTGTTCAATAACAAAATGGAATTAGTTTGCATTAATCAAAGTGCGTTCACACAAACAATACGGAGCGGATATTAAGAAAAAGCACATACTTCCCGGCGAAACGCATAACGCGACAGAAAGCATTAATGAAATATCATATTATGACGCCACCCCTGCTTATTGGCTCAGTTGACTGCGCTAAACCGAGCCGAACGGGATCTACCCCAGCGCAAGGCTCGCGATATGCAACAGTGGCAATTCTGTGTATTGTATACCTATACAATCATCTGCAAATTTGTGCTGGGCCAGCGTGGCGGACTACACCTTAAGAATAGAATTATAAAACAGCAATACCTACATTATACCGGTAAACCAGTGTAGCAGTTTGAAAGTTCCGCTAGGCAGACCCGTTAAATCATTACAGGTGTTATCAGAACGTAGTATCCACCAGTTGTCTGTCTCTCTAAATGATAACTAGAACTGGCTAACAAAACATTTGTGTTATTGGTAGACGGTCACTTTAACTTAAATTATATTTAAGCGGTTAATGGAACATTTAAAGCCGGTTAAGTAAATCACCGGAGCTTTATGATTTGTTAGAAATAAAACGGTATTAGTGAGACATATTTCGAAAATGAAATCAAATTATCACTCTGTTAATAGTTTGGTTTCTAGCACGTGCAAAATGTCAAACTGAACACGTGCTCCTTATCTATGGAATAATTTTATCAAAGCGCGACGTATAAAGGTCATGTAATTAATAATTAGTTCCTGGAATTCCTGTTGCCAGTGTTTCCAAGCGAGGGAGTCATAATAAACTATGTGTTACATCAGTGCGCGTAACTTCGTCCCAAGCTAAAAATGCACTCATCTATTTTCCCAAACGCGTCAAAGATATATAGCTTTTAAAGTTTGGTAACATCACATCTGTATATCCGCGAAGAGGTAGGCAGAGTAGTACATTTCCAAGTTTAAACAGTTTCGTTTACGTTCCATCATGGAATAGATGGTGAGCCTACTGCCGTACACAGGGCATAAGTTCAGGCTCCGAGCTGCTACTAAGAGTTTAAAGTTAGAAAAACCTGATACTGCTCGACCCGGTGATTGAACCCAGAACCTCTTCATCGACAGTCATGCTTGCAACCTCTCGATTGGTAATATACCAATATAACTCAAGTATAATTTCTAAAAAAAAAACTGTGTCACCAATGCATAATGCGGTCCCCCTCTTCGTTAAACACCATCCCGCACAGTGATATGGAAAAATATCGAATTTAATACCGACTAAACGCGCTCACCACGGGACCGGAGCCCCTCGCAGCTCCCGGGCTATATTAAAATATGTTTGTCTACATACATTTACATATGCTTCCAATCTGGTACTGTTTGCTTGCTGCACTTTTGCATTGTTAATATAGGTAGATCGTATTATATCTGTATATCTCGAAAAACCTGAGCTACCTTCATGACGAATAGCTATAATTAGCATGTGCTAACGTAATCATTCGGTGGGAGAAAAAAGAAATAACTTGTTTTTTCTGTTTCAACCATCAGATACAATATGTAACATTTTTTCTGATACCTAAATCGAAATTTTAAAACGTTATCTAACAGCCGAGTGCGTTCCTTCACCATTAATAACATATTATGAATGACTCCGAGAAATTGTTAGGAATCCGACATTCGTAGAGATCGAAGCTAGACCCCGACACATGGTAGACGCGCCTTTCATCGGTAACCAGCAATCATTAATCATTAAACACCACCAATCATCAATCATTAAAATGAGACTTAAAGCGAGAGAAAATGAAGTGACTTGATATTGCACGAGTAAACACGACTGTACTCGGCTAATGACACAATTGAAAGATTAATAACATTTCAAAATTCGTATTTTACAGTGGTACTGAAAGGGTTACACGTTACGATAAAATGTCGCACACCATTGTCAACTTTATTATTACGACACCAAGTACCAAAACCCCCGGCACGATCTCGAGGCGTCGGCACGTCTCTATGATTACACAGTGTTTGTTAATGATCCTTGATACTTTAGTCCGTTTCATCCTTGATGACTGTTACATTTCATTCAGTGGAGTACTCATTGTCCGAAAGACTACACTTTTGTATTCCATTCATAATTTCACACAGCTTTTACTACACTTAAAAGTCATTTTACAACGAATTTTTAAATAATTGTTATCATATTGCAATGGTCGGACTGTTCTGTATTAGATACAGATCAAAAGGCAATAATGGGTGAAACAATTTTTTACAAAGCTTACCATGGTATAACTGACATTGTCGTATTTTCTGCTATTAATATTTTATTAAATATTCAGGTACCTATATTACATTGATAAATGCTTGTGTAATGAAATATTTTTGTCCTCTACAGAAAACTAACGTTCTAATCTATGTATGTTTGGATTCCAAAATGTAAATATATGTGTATGAACGTGTAATTGAGTGTAGGTATGCAATTTGATATAGGTGCATACATATTTAAACAGGTCGTGAACTTTCAGATAATATGTTTGTGATAATTATTTTACTTTAATCTTGTATGATTTTTAGAAGAAACGTCTCAATAGATTCACAGAAGTAATAGTATTTATAAACATGTAAATAACTTTTTTAATGTATTCGCTGATGAAGGTTTATAAGAAATGTTATCTCTTTTCATCCTATTTATTCAAAATATGACAGAATGCGATACAACATTCAATTAAGTACTAATATACTGCAAATAAGCGTTTATAGGGACGTTCACAATTAAACTAGGTATCTAAAATTTTTACTCGTCGAATAAATTATTTTTATTGGTGGTCTGTGAAACAAAAAATAGTTACATACAAATTTTGTGTCTGTGCTTGTGGGAATAAAAAGCGTCTATTAAAATAATAATTGCTTCAGTCCCCGGTAGCACAATAGACGCTATAAAGTGCTGTTCACTATAAATATTGTCGTATCGTGCACAGTATACGCTCGAACAACACACAAAACGTGTGCGGTATGAATACGAGTCTATTTATTTATTTTGTGTTACAAACACTATTTAGAAGCGTTTTATAAAAATACGTAGATTATTACAAAAATCAGTACCTTCAACTAAAAACTAAATAAAAAGTTTTGACGGCGAAGTAAGTAGAAAGTATTGTTGATGGTATTAATTTGTTAAATCTATGATATTTACCTAACTAATAATATTTACCTGTCATTGTTTGTAACGATCAGTTTTTTTACTTTTAAGGTTTAAGTTAGGTAAAAAGGGCTTCAAAAAAACAACAATATATTTTCTTATAATTTTAAGTACGTATATATTTTATTTATTTAACGTGTATAGATTTACAATTTAACGTTAGGAATAGTTATAAGATATTGTAAGTAGTATTACCGTTGCATCTGTTTTTTTCGCCGCACCCGAGCCCCAACAGATGTTGGGGGAACAACGACAATGCCCATAAGTGGAGTCAGTTACTAAATAATAAAGTTTAACGACACCTTATTAAGGATTTATTTGTTGCTCTCCCGAATTATTTCTGTAATTTATTACTAATAACTCGCAGTAGTAAACGCCATGTGACAAACCTTTGTGAGCTTTTTATAACGATTCCCCATAGGTACATTCATAACGGGATTTGATTTTAATGATCGCCTATTCAATGCAAGGAAGCCATTGAACCATTTGTGTATCTTAAAATGTCGGCCAATTCGAGAGGATTAACTTGGTATATTTATTTTATTAATAGACATCGAGGTACATTTTGAACGGTCGGTGTACATTAAATAAGCAATAATTAAAGATTATTTAATAAATTTTTCAAAGAATAAAGTATTTACAATTTATGTTTTGATTTGTATGAAAATATTGTGTAGGTATATGTACATGTGAGACTTGATTAGACGGGGTCATTTTGATATATTAGAGACCCTTTAGAGGGCATTTCGTCTAACGATGCGTTTAGGGTGACGCTTAAATCTGAACGTAACATCACGCCCGATGTAATCCCCGAAGGGGTAGACAGAGGGGTGTAGTACACCCCCACGTTTCACCAGTTACGTTTAAGTCCCATGTAATAGGCGATGAGCTTATTGCCATACACCGAGCACAGTTCCAATTCCAATTCTGTATATTGGATATGCCTACTAATAAGTTCATATCGCAGAAAGATTAAGTTGCAATATTTCAAAATATTTACATATTTCTTTATTCGATGAATTTTCGAACGCGTGGCGTTCAGGGATCCAATATTCCACAACCCCATAAATTAAGAATATGACAGCCCAACAAAAAAACTAAAGGCTTAATTACAAAAATGTGTCCCAACCCTAATTACCCGTTATTGTATCTTGACACTTCCCTACAAATTTCCATACGATGCAACAGGGAAAAAAATTAACGCCGGCAAAAAGTGAGGCAAAGCAAAAAATATACAACACGCTGAAATCAACTTAGCACTTGCCAAGAATATCATTCGCCCCGCGATCTCACTCCGCCTACTAATATCTACCGCTCTCGCCTTTAATGCTTCAGTCCCTCGCTATTACGTCAGTTTAGCGAGGTGTCTAGTTAACTTCTGCGAGTTATGTATATCGATGAACTTCAAACTCATGTTTTATTCACGCCCAAGTAAATTGTTTAAGGCTTAACGAGTATTGCTTTTATTTTTAATAGATAAGAATTGCTACTTTTAGCATTTGAAAGGCAAACTATATAAAAAAAACGCAGGGTACTTAATCTTTATATCCGTTACATTAGTTAAGAGTCATTGGATCGTAAATCTAATAAAACTGTAGCATCATGTTTAATGCAAAAGGTATATGCGTATATAAAAAAAGTTGCTATCAGCCAATTGTTATGGCCAGTGAATAGGATACGGTTGTTATCATACCATACCACTCATGAAATATTGTGTTCCTGTATGACAAGATTGTCAAGCCTTGTTGGGCACATTCATGATGGTTTAGAAGGTTAGGTTAGTGAGTTAGTTCTTAGTAAGTTTGTTCGACGGGTGCTAAACCCTACTTGGTTAGCGTGACAGGCTATGACCTGAACCCTTTTCGTTTTGATTGGAGACCAATGTCCAAAAGATAGAGCGGTGAAAACGTTGATGATCATGAACTATATACAACTATTTGTTCTTTACTCTACTTTTCATAACTCTATTCGATCTTTTAGCATGGAACAAATAGAAAAAAGGAAGGAAGGAAGGAAAAGGACCTTAATACAAAGTGGAAGCAATAAAATCGAGTGGATGGCTTAACGGCATTTTGTATCATGATGACTACTACTCTAATATCAGACATTTCAAGACAGGGATGTAACAATTCCAATAATTATTTTTAACTACCTTCCCAGAGGCGATAAAATTGTGTCTTATAAGTGATAATGAGATACGTTGTACCCTTATTATGTCGTCATGATAAGTCAGTTGGGGGGGAAATTGAGAGCACCGACTGCCAATACCTCTACCCTGAGGTCTGACGTGATTCTTCTACGGAGAATTTTGAC
>DWEE01003343.1:0-10592 GCA_018245755.1 Parelbella macleannani
ATGCCGATTTTATACGAATCTGCGCTCCATACAATACAGGAGTTGCTATCCCAATATAGCAGGGTATTCCTTAAAGAATGCCAGGAATGAAGGTTTATATTGACAAAATCATGGCAATTTTGACTATAAGGAAATCTCCAGAATCCTGAGGCACAATATTTAGAAGACCTTTCAAACTGAAAGTTTCAAAATTCTACCACTAAACTGTAGTGAATGTTGTTGCCATACTAATAAATTACAAACCAAACCTTGTATATAAAAAATCGTTATTAAATAATGCACTATTTATTATTTTGTAGTACATTTTTCAATAATTATTATTTTAAAAATATTTTTATTATATGTAATTTGTTGCAATTGTGATAAATAAAAATATATTTAAATTGTTGAAAAGAAAATTATTTAAAACCTTAGTTTCTTAAGAGCTCCCCCTATATTGACACTTTTGCATGGTGGCACATATAACGGAAACGGTGAAACATTGGAGTCTATTACACTCCCCAGCCTACCGCTTTAGGGTAATACAGGCGTGAGGGCCTCTCAAAATAGGGTGAAGCAAACAAGGTGAAAGCTAGTAAAAGGTATCACAGTACCTTCTAACGTCCACTTTTCAGCAATCCTGAATTCCCTGAATCCAAATGACCACATTCATGTTTGGACTCGCCATATCTCGTTGAACGTTAAGTTCAATCACTATGCAATCGAAAGAAAACAGCAGCAAAGGAGCTGGGTGCTCTGAACGGAGTGAAACAGTATTTCACGCCTAAGTAATTGTTGGTGTTGTTTTACTGCTACTATTTCTTGTATGGAGTGCCTACAGCCGTTTGTGAGACAGATCTGTCCAGTATTTGCGGGATGCTCTTGACTCCATGGAGGAATGTGCTAGGCGAATTACCAACGACGATATGCTCACCACCACAAGGCCTTAGTCACATAACCGAGTCAAATTACCGCAACCGGTATACGTGTATAGTGATAAAAGTAGAAGAATTACATCAGACCTGTAAATATAGAGATACTTGTCACTCCATATTCTGCTTATGTTGTAATAATCTCGGGGTGATTACATACTTGATAATAAAAACATATCTAATGAACACGTACGGATGAGGATAGTGTGCACATTTCCAAGTATGTATTAAAACGATGTTACTTACGTACCTACATCTTATACCTACCGGTATATATACCGTGAGTTATTTTAACCTCAACGTTGACCCATCAAATCGATAAGACAAAAAAATTTGGATTTCATTCATTGTACATATGTACGTTTTGTCGAGTAAATGAATGATATGGTATCATTTAGAATGGATAGGTAAGTGTCAACCTGATTGTACCCAGTCCTTTGTCGTGACTTGTCTTAGGCTATTAAAACAGAACTAGTTTAGACTTTGTTACATTAATTCGTACAATAATGATATCTAACAATTTCGATTCTCCGTCTCTTTCCGAGGGTTAAAGGGTCAATTCATTGACATACACCTCTCACTTTGCTTTATAAGCGTTTGTTAAATTAAATATAGGTCGTACTTACTGTGAAAGAAACGCCCGGATAAAATCTACATACCTTAGAGTTCTGCTTAAAGATCTCTAAGGCATATAAACTCCCGGTGCCAGTTAAGGAGACCACATTGCCATGAACTGACCGATATGAAATAACATCGGTGTCCAACAGTAAAGGGATTATAGACTATTGAAATTAAAAGACGATATTAAATAATCTTAATTAAAATTAGCAGAAAAAGAGCAATAACGAATATGTAAATTTATTATATTAATCAATATAAACTTGGGTTGGAATACGCGCCTGTGAATATCGGTACCAAAGTCTGTTTATCTATTATCATGAAAAAGAATGGCTTGTTGGCCCTGACGGAGTCCGGCTCGCTCCGCGTGCCGAACAACGCCGCCGTGGCCGCGCTGGCCGTTGCGCCCTCCTCTGTCACCTCTACGCTGGCTTTCTGGACAAAGTTCGTTATGAACACGGGCTGGTCAGACAAAGCCGAGAACTCGGCCAACCGGCTATCGAACGCGGTCCTCAAACCCATATCCATCAGCAGCTCCTTCATGTTGTTGAGGTCCGAAGCTATCTTGAATCGCGGAATTTCCGCGTACACCGTTTCCGCCATATTGTTAAAGGAGGCGTAGACCGTTTTCAGAGTGATACGTTTGAGGGAATCCATAACAGTAGTGAGCGGAACACCGCCATACGGCACCATCACCAGCATGGCGTACCGCCCCGCTCCGAACGGCAGCTCCAACACGTCCGCTTGGATCAGGTCCATCGAAGTCATGTTGAACGTACCGGTGATCACCATCATATTCACTTCGCCGATCTGTGCGCCTCGTGCGTTAAAGAACGGTTTCGCCTCCGTGTCCTCGTAAGCGAATGGAATCTGCCACAAACCTTTGAAGAAAAGCGCGTCTATCATTATTACACTGACATCTTCCAAGTCGCTCGGCACGATGATGTCGGAAATCGTGTCGTGGGTCTCTTGGCTCACGTAGTCGTTGATCGTCGTGACGACGTTTTCGGCATTATCGAATGGCATGAATTTTATATCGCTGACACCTGCCTCGGTAACTTTACGAATAAATTCGTCGGTGACACTAAAATTCTCGTCAATGAAAATCGTAGAACTCTTTTCCAAACTCACGTTCGAGCCATCGGAGTTGATCGTCCTCACCAGTTCGAAATATCTGTCGTTGAAGCATTGGTTTTTGTGTAACCTGAGAACCCTCTTCAACTCGTCGAGAGTGTCGCCGGCCGCGCCCATCGCCGCGACCGACAGTAACGTCCATGGAGAGAGCGTGGATGCTACGAAATGATTCTCCTTCTCTAGAGCTATCCTCGTCGTAAGATCTATCGCGAATTCGTACGCAATTCTCGGGAATATTGGTTGCACTCGTTGCACGTTGCATTGCGAGAGCACTCCCGGCAAGAGGCCGCAGATAAGCAGTACAAACAGTGTCTCCATTTCGTGCGAGTGCAGGCGCGGAGGACTAGCGACTGAGCCCACTGCGGCGGGGGTTGCGGTCTTATCGAGCTGACCTCTCGATAAGTGGCAAGCGGAGCCGGTATGGAAATCCCAATTTTGTTTTTTAATTGATTACATATTGCCTAATTACCGCGTATTTTAATATTGTTCCCGGATAATAATACAATTACATCCAAAAGTATCGAGGAACGTTTGTTCTTCTAAGTAATAAACAATATCTCAGAATAGTTTGATAACTTTTTGTGATGATGATTAATTTGATCATTTTTATTATTCTATCATCACACCAGGTCCTTTACGCGGTAGATAGAGAGCACTGAGTTCCAATCATCTCCATCCTTCCATACCTTACGTGGTTCTTTTACATTCATCAGTCTTGTTTCAGTAACTTCCAATTCCTCCCGCAACTAATATCTGACACACTTGAACATTTTAGTCGAGTATCGGTCTTTCTCAATAGCCAAAGCCAAAGCCAATCCCTCAGCAGTGCATTGATAATTAAATTAATTTCAACGCATCAACATAGGCACAATGATATTTTTGAATATTTAATAATATATATGTATGTATAATTATATTTGATAAATGTTTTGTTTTCGATTAGATCGTTTTATCATAGAATAGGATAAAGTAAAGTAGTAATAGTATAGTCATCTACTCATAGGTACTTGGAGAAAAACAATGCCAGACTGGCCAACAAACAGACATTCAGTTACTGAATATTTTTCATACTTGATTACAATTTTCGGTTGTTCTTTGGAATATTCTTTGTTCCCTTATTGATCTTTAAACACTAATCATACGTGGTTTGTTTTCATGGAAATATATAACAATCTACAAAATAGTCATTTAGCAGCGTTCGAATGGTTTTACTGATGTTCAGATCAATCGGCCCATGGAATGATCCAAGATGTATCAGTAGGTAAATGGAACTGGAAAACGTAGAGATTCATAAAGTGGGTATCGCTAAAGCTTCGAACAAACGTGGCAAAAGTTGACGCTAGCTCGTCGTTCAGAAAGGTTCAGATTTACTCGCGCTCACGGTGTTTAGTTGCTGAGGAAATAGCAACTGGTATGTTCTAGAATTAATAAAAACTAAATCCTAATGGACAAACAAAAATGTTATCATTGTCACTACCCAACCTGGGCGTATTGGAACAAGTCGCTCCTAACGGTAGTTTTATACAGAAAATGACCCGATTGGAGAGTTAAAAGGAAAGATCAGGGTCAGGACTAATGCCGCAGATATGCCCGGAACTTACAATGATTGTCAAATTTCGTTGTATTTGTGTTTGTGTGTGTACGTGTCTCCGTATGTATTCGACTGTGTGTATGCCTGTGTGTATACACTGAGTACAAAGAAACTAACATCAACGGTTTATGGTTTTATTGTACATACATATTGAAAACCCGACAATGCGTTATATTTATTTAGACAGATACATAAATAATTTGTGTCTTTCCTCACTTACTCGAAGGCATTAGCAATACTAAGTTAAAACAAAAACAAATCAATGTTATCTTATGATGACATAACAAACAGAAAGACAAGAGTTACTTTCGCAATTACATGTGAGTATACGAGCTATATAGTATTTAAAATATTAAATACTTAAGTGTTTTAATTTCATTCATATAACGATTAAACATCCCCAAAACGATATATAAAGAAACCTTACACATTCTCTACAACTACATTTGTGCATTATTATGATTATTATACAAAAGCTTAAAAGGGTCGTAAACATAAATATATCTCTTCAACTGTTAGAATTGCTACTTGCTGCAACGTCCAGACAATTTATTTATTACATATTAGTATTTATACATCACGAATTAATCGGTAGGGACCCGTGTCTACACATTTATTATTATTACACGCACCTCATACTGTAACACGCACTTGTTCGTTCAACGTACGGTCACAGTACAGTACAGTTCAAATACTAGCACGAACAAATTGCAATATTTCCTTTATTATATCTACATAGGTACATACTTCACGCTGATTTCACATTCTTAAACAGAGACTAAGGATTTCTTTCCGCTTTTCTACATTCATTAAAACTAAAATCATTTTTAATGTACCTTTTTATGTATGTAGTATTTAAATATACTCATTAAGATAAGACAGCGTTCAATTTTTCCAAATAAATCTGTTTTTGTACAAATGTGGCGCAGCGAGCAGCGAGCGGCGGCGGCTGCCGTAACTGCTGTTACTGCTATTACTGCTGCTCTCTGTATATCATAAAAAGCTGTCGAACTCCGTGAGTCCTAGTATCTCTTAATCATCAAATATCATGCGATCAGAGCCACCTCTGCCGCGTGTCCTTTGGTTTTTAATAATAGGTATTCATTATTTATATATTTTTATTATTAATTATTAAGACATCGTGTAAATGATCAAAAGTAACAATCGGATCGTTCACACGAAATATGGAAAACTAATTACATATTTTTATCTCCATGGGTCAATGTTGGGGTAACATTTAAATACAGGAGGACACTTCTTGTGCCAGTTTCAGGGCTAGTTCAAGGCTCTAATTACATGGGGTTTTGACATTTTCTAAAAGGTCCCTAGTTAGGTTTTTCTACACATTTTTAACGGAACTTCGAATGCTCTTGATTCTTCATTCACAAGTAAATGTTTTACTTGCAATACAATAGAATGATGAACACAGAAGATAGAACAGCTTCGTACTGCTCGTGAAGAAACCCCAAAGACGTGTCGGTCTAGAAACAGCAATATGTAGAACGCGTAACATTCATATATCGAGAAATACTGGGTAATTACACGATTACAAACATTTAACTGTCGTGACTACACACATATTGGACTTGATTAATTTATGTACCGATATAACTCACGTATGTTTTTTCGTGAACAACACAAGTGGAAACATCGCGAACAAAATATATAATATGTAAGTTGAAGCATTTTTGTCAAAAACAAAAAATCACGTAACACGCTGCAAACGTACAGCGATTACAAAATTACAAACCATGCGACACTATTTAATAAACTTCCTTTAATTTAAATTTATAAATCTCATACAATATAAATCAAAAAGTAATCAAATTTATATTAATTTTAATTAACCATCTGTCATTAAACCTATCGCAATATACATGTACGAAATACAATTTAATATTTACAGTTTAAACACGTAAATTTTATAATAAAGTAAAAAAGACATTTCCCAAAAAAACATCCAATATAGACTTCCACAACTTATAAAATCTAAAATGTTATTTAGCACTTTGATCCCGCTGTAGATAGGCTGATATTTAAATATAGATAAAGGCCTTCTGCGAAATTATGTCTTACTTGAATAATATTATGTACATTTAGCGCGTCGTGGCATACCACATGGCGAGCGGAAACAGCAAAACGATGTTGCCATATTATTGTCAAACCACCCGCTTGTAATTATAAAGCCATAATAGGGAATACGATTTTTTATTTTTTATAATCACTTTTCACTTCGTTGACACGTACTAAAAATATTGTTAGAAATTTTTGAAGCAAAAAACATAAAAAAAATATCGTTTAAATTGGACATGTTCGAACGTACCCATTTTTCGCGCGCTTTGGATGACGTCACAGGACAGGTGTCTTTATTTAAGTTTTGTTCAGTTTTAATCGCTACTTAGATCATTGGAAAAACTAAAAAAAAAACATTTTATAGATATGATTCCATTTCGCTAATCTTGACTGTTTGATTTAAGCTTTATGCAATACAAACAAAGTAAAAATAGAATGTTTTAGGTGTGATACATAATAAAATATTGAGGATAAAAAAGCAATAAAAATTAAACCACTCGCACATTCCCTATTGTAATAAAGCGCATCTTAATTATCCAGAACTAACTATGTATTAAAGTATAACTAACTGTTAAATGGTGAAAAATAACTTAACGTTAAAACTGTGACGGGAGACTAGATCAGGTTCAGAAATATTATTAAGTTACCTTGAGTATACATCTATAAGTATTACGTTATATATCGCTGTATCTGTCGTATATAATACAATAATTACCTTATATAACTTTAGTGGATACAATTAAATAGGGGATTAATTATTAATTAAGGTGAACTTAAAACTAATTTGTGTTCGATATAAATTTAACGCTCGTGTTGGTAACTCGCTGCGCGCCGCCGCCGCGGTTGCTTTAAAATTCTGCAATTTACATAAACAATAGGTTAATCTCAATATAGTAACATCATTATCATCATCCTCGTCATCGTCGTCGTCGTCATCATTATCATCAGTCTCTCAACGGTTCCTTTGTCTCCAGCAGATTGAAAGACAAATACATGTATATGTATATATATAGACAAATATACATGATATATTTCATAATATAACCCGCAACCCTTCGATACAGCAAGCAACCGTCCGTGCACCTCGCCAACGTTTTTCTTTAAAAAAGGTATAATAGAATTGTTGGTAAGCCCTTTACATAGAAACAGTACCAAGAGGTACAACCTTCCGCCACGCTTCGATGAATTCGATAATATGGGCTTTCACATTAACTATTAATGACATGAAACATAGAAAGATATCTGCATAAGATATTACTTTCATGTATATAATTATATTGATACGTACGAGGCCTATTATGCAAGCTAACAAAAATAAAGTTCTCGTGCTCCAAGTAAAACCCACAATTTTGATGACAATTTATGTCATTAAATTTTGGATCCACGTAACATAAATGAAATCAATAAACATTAGTTATACAAATAATACCGAATATATATCAACCGAATAAATTTAGAAAAAGCAAGCGCCTTGCAATAATATAACAAGTAAATTAATAAAGATTATAATAAATAAAACACCCAATATTTATGTTATATTTGTTAGTCAAACAAGTATGATTATAATATTGAAATATAATATTTACCTCATACAAGCTCAAAGCGACTGCAAACATTTCAAATAAAAACCAATTTTATGAAAATTTGTATATTTATTTCGTTATTTCGGTAACATTATACCTATTGTAATATTTTTATAGTCTAGTTAGTTTCATTCAGGACATTACGGTTATAAATTACAACGCCATCTACGAGAGATTGTGGTAAACAAATGCAGTACTTAAAAGTTACATGTTGTGTGTTTACTATCATACCATAGATGTCACTATTATATAAGGTAACACCAGATTCTTGCTATTAAATTTATTAATTTTCATTTTAAATACTGTTTAAGCCATTGTGACACATTACGCAAAAAAATCACTGTATTTTTATGAATATATGTAATTAATGTAAAAAGTAAAAATGTTTATATTTAAAAATTTAATAACTTTTTTATTTCAAAAACAGCACCATTAAAATACTTTAACATTAAAATAAGCCCAAATAATATAGTATATAACTACGATATTAAATAAGATTATTATTATAAGTACAAGCATAAGTGAGTGCAGCGGCGCTACGATACAAGCATTTTTATTAAGCATTTAAATCCAAATACGAAAATAAAATTCCCATGATATATTAATTTGTTTTTATATAAAACCTACGAGGTTTCGATAGGTTCTACAATAATATGCAATAAATATAAAAAACACATGTTTAACGGAGCACTCATATAAGACTATTAGGCCAAAAAAAAATTCTAAAACCTATTAACCCAAACTCTTTCTGTGCACTCTGCCTACTCCGTAAGAATGTTTAAAAAATAATAATAGTTTTCTAAACGAATAATTTGATTAAATACATTTTATTTATTTTTTAACTTTACTTTTATTATAAGTATTTAAAGTTACAGATATTAGATTAAAACATTTACTAATAATAAGTTTGCACGCGATTAACCACATGTACTAAAAATTTATATTAAAGCTTGCCACCTTTGTGCCGCTCATGGTCGTTTGGTCATAAAACATTATAACATTCACGTCCGCAGCTGGCATGTAAAAAGAACTACTTAAATACCTACCTACTTCATTTCCATATAAAATAAAAATAACCATACCAAGTTGATTACATTATTTTCTATTTATGTTACCTATATAGATAAAAGGAGGGCAATATATTATACAAAATGTCATGTAATCGAGTGTCACTTGCCCTACCTCTAAGCAAGTTCAATTGTTTCTGTTTTTCTTGCAGAAACAAATCATTGCTAAGCTCATCGATTATATTTAACTAATTATCAATAATTGCTCTAACACTTTTTTAAGCAAATTTAAATACTACATTTACTATTAATATTGCACTCCCTTGGTTTCACAAGTAATCTCATTTTTTAATAAAATGCCCAAACTTATTGAGGGGTTAAAAACAATAGTTTTAATATTATTATATATAACGTATCATGAATATGTGATTACTTTGTACTCTACGTCTATCGGTAATAATTTTTTAAATTAAATATTGAAGTTGAAAGGGTACCTATATGTCGTATTTGTTAGCGGAGGAAATCGACAATAAAACCAAATATAAAGCAATGCTCGGATAAGCGTAAATAATTCGTTTGTCGAATCTCAACGGCAATGTTATACGGTAACGCCATTGAGTTTTTCATATCGCAACCATTCATCGGTCGGGTCGTAGTTCGGACGTAAGCACGATCTAGTACACGCCACTGGGCGATACAGCGATCAGATCTCGTTACAATCACTTCGTAATGTATACCGAAGCAATATAATTTCTGATAGCATGGTATCGGGTGGGACAGCGAGCATTCACGAGTAGCGCGCGCGCGGCGGCGAGCGCACCCACACGCGCACCGGCTCACCTTCGTGCTTGCGCTGCGACGGCATGAAGTAGAAGTCGGGCTGCGCCGCGCCGCCCCCCGCGCCCCCCGCACCGCCCGCGCCGCCCGCGCCGCCCGCGCCCCGCGCGCCGCGCGGCAGCGAGTAGGCGGCGCGCTCGCTGCGGGGCCCGTAGCTGCACAAAGAGATAAATCATTAGGCTCGCCCCTCGCCTCTCCCCGCCACCCACCGATCGATGGGATGCGGTAATTATGTTGAGATAGCGTTGTTGTTATTCATCCTAAACACCCGGAAACGACCGAGCGGTGACACTTATGTTCGTAGTTCTATCAACCTGCAGCTAAATCGTAGGGGTGGTCGCGATACGTGCGAAAATTCCCATCCGGTCCAGTCCAGTACACGTATTATTCAAATATAAACATCGATAACCCTATTATTCGCGCACGTTTTGCCCCATCGTTGAGCGCGGACTCCCTCCGCGGTTGGGAATCTTGAACTCACACCACCCCCGCCCTAGTACACTGTAAAGTATGAACGCCGCAAAAGAGACATTGGTAACTTTTTGAACTAAAAGCTTCAAATAGGAGATCAATGAATTATGAAACATTTGAAAACCCTCTAAACCAGTGTTTCCCAACGTGGGGCCCACGCCCCGCTTGGGGGCAATTTGATAGTTAAGGGGGGCAATTTGAAAATAGACTCGACACCACTTTAACCTTTTCGCTCCGGGCCATTTAAATGCTATGCTAGATATCGTTAGCGTCGTCGATATAATTGGCCTATCGCAACATCTGTACCTAGTGTTTGACATCATTCAGTTGGTGTTAATTTGAAATTGATTTGAAGTGTCCGTCAAAA
>DWEE01003344.1:0-10591 GCA_018245755.1 Parelbella macleannani
GTTTGAGTATACAATAAATTATATTTGTATTTTTAATGTCTCTTCTAGGAGTTAGTAATAAAAAATTATTATTTACTAGAGTTAATAATTAATTATGATTCTATGTGCAGAATTGAAGCAAAATTTTATTTCTTAACAAATTAATCTTAAAATCAAATTTAGAATTTTTCAGTAGTGACTCGGAGTCTGGATCTGTGCCCAGTGTATGGCAATAGGCTTACCACCTATTTCATGGAACGTAAAAGTAACTTGTGAAACATGTGAGTGTACTATACTCCTCTGCCTACCCCTTCGGGGTTTACAGGCATTCACGTATATCCCATGGCTTGATGATGATTTAAGCTACTAATCGAAGTAGTAGAAAGATTAGAGCAAGAATAAGGCGCCCTATTTTCATGTTCTCATATTTTTAAGTATTACTTATATGTACATACTTGTATATAAGTATCTACTTATACATCACACTTAACAGATTAAATTCAATAGCCTCGTAATGCGTATATAGTAACAAACATTTACAAGCGTTCCTATATTAAAATATCTAATATAACAAATAATACTACAAAAAGTCACCTGGACGAGGTCTGTTAGTTGTCTCTTTGAGGTTTCTGGCCTTTTCTGGAGAAAAACCATATTTGAATTGCAACTCCTTCCGCTTGTAAAACGTAGCAACAGTCGTTCCTCTACTACGTATTTCCGCTGCGTAATTGCCCTGTTCCGGTTGCAGTAGACGAATTACCTGAAAGGTTACTAAAATTATTACATTTTTCTTTTCAATAACATAGTAATAGCCATTATTCGATTTAACAATAAACTGAGCCGATAACTATTAAACCATATTGAAGTTCGACTAACACGTGGTGGGTCAGCACCAAAAGATTACAAAAATGTCCCTAAAATGAGACCTGATGAGACAGAGATTTTACGTTATAAATATGTAATTTGAAATGTTATAGATGTTATGATCAACTAAATTAACCGAAATGATCATATTGATAAGGATGTACCTATTCATTTAGAGTTAACTGTGAATGTTAATTTAGCAGATAGCTAGGTTTAGAGTATTAACTTCGAGCCGGAATCAAATTTGCGCATAGAACTATGATGGTTAAGTGTTAATTATGTATTGTAATCATGTCTTTTACGATAGAACGCCTTGTGTCCATGATTGTCTCCACCACAATGTTCTCGCCCAGCGCGTTCGTAATGCGTATCTCGGGATAGTCCCCAGACACTGCCACCACGAGGTTCTTTGTATAGGCATCCACATCGAACTAGAAGAGATTAGTTTATATTATTGCACTTTGCTTTGTCAGGTGGCACCTGACGTACTACGAACTTCGAAACTTAAAGTTGAATGTCGTTGTTTAAATACTGTTACCGCAGCGAACTATGTTAATAAGCAAATTTTACTGGTTTCAGTAGATCACTATACTATGCATTCAATTACAATTCTTAACGATAAGTAGGTAATACTTAATTGTATCCAAATAAAAAAAAAACGTAACACCACATCTGTCATCGCCGGAGTGATAGGCAGAAAAGTGTGGCCCCCATGTCTCACCAGTTGGGTTTACGTCCCATGGAATAGGTTGTGAATCTATTGCCATACACTGGGCACAGATGCAGACTCCGAGTCACTTCTAGAAATTCTAAATTTGAAACATCGAATGGAAGCCGACCCGGGATTTAAAGCCAGGATCTTCCGATCGGTGGTCGCACTTGCAATCACTCGACCAACGAGGCAGTCTAATATAAATTAATTCAAATAAAAATAAAAATTAATCAAAATGAAAATTTCATACAATTCCTTTAATAGTGCTTGCTCGGTTCCATTAATTTTATTAAAATTGCATTATGCATTACTTACATTAAATCTCTCAGTTCCCGTAAATTCTTGATGCGTGAGTACATCAGTCCATTTGTTATTTACCATTTCAATAATATATCTGAAAGGCTAAAATGTAATATTATATAAATTTTAATGTGTGACTCTTAACATATTATATACAATATTCCAAATCGATTTTATTCTTGTTAGACATTCGTCTACACAATCTAAGACGTCCTTATTTACGACGTAGCCGTACGCCGTACGTACGTACGTACTCGTAGATGTATGGTGCAGGATACAAACATATCACGTGAGATTTTACATAAGATTATATACCTAATCTTTAAATCTGGTTACGGCACCTCTTAAAACAGACGAAACTGTTCGTACCTCGTATATAAATTTAGCTTATTAACACACCGAATGTACAAAGTTTAACTCAGGAAGCAGTCGGCTATTGAACAGAGGATCTCTGAAGACGGATATGACAATCCCATCTATTCTTTGAAGGATATGTTATGTGGTTCTCGATGTGGCTGTTAAATACTGATCGAAGTTTCTCGATGGTTTTCAAAATAGTTTCAAGAATGACTACTGATGAATTAAGTCACTAATCTACTAGGAAACTATTACTGGGAAAGTTAGGATAAGCGCGGCTAATGGAGTATGTTTCTTGAATGTTATATACACACATGTTTGATGTAGATATCACTAAATTAAAACTTACTTTCAATCGTTGAAAGCTAATCATGTCAATATAAAAAACTGAGCCAAAGCAGGCTTTGGATATTTCGTAGAAAGCATCCATACTATTAGTTGCGTCCGATGAACATTCGCCGCTCAAAAACGTTATCACCTGAAATTTTATTTTTTTGAAAAACGTACATAATTACATATAGATAACTATTACAAACGTTAATTGACATATCTCTTTCTTGTAGGAGAATCAGCGACTGAAGATTTTCATTTGCTATGGTCCTGTCAGACTGTTTTTGCCTGCTCCATATTTTAAATAATATAGTATTATATCGTCTGCCCTCAAAGAATTATTGACCTAAATTTATTTAACTAGGTCTCTGATTTGATCGGATGATCAGCATTGGAGAGGCCTTTGGCCAGCAGTGGACGATGGCGGGCTGATAGTGTGTATGTAATCACCATCATCAATATCATAAACCCTTTTATCATTCGACTGTTGGAAGCGGGTCTCCTTTTAGAACGTGGGAAGAGCCATTGCCATTGTTATTATAACCATTATACTATGCTTTATTTAAAATGTCATCCGCAAGATCCATTTACTTTATTTATCTCGTCTTTTCGACGCCAGCCTCAGCCTCTATTCCACAACACATTCATTGCTCTGCTACGCTACCTCGACTGCCTTTAATCTTATTTTTATTTTTTTATTAAACATAGTTTAATAGGAGTACTATACAATTGTAGTTGTTATCAGGCATAGCATCTTAAATATATCACAAAATAGATGTTACCTGTGATCTGCGTTGCCGACATAATGTTTGAATGGATTGTAGTTTGCCAGTATCTTTGGCCCGTGCGTCAGTAAAGAGAAAAATGTATGATTCATTTTTGCTAACTTCAAGGGCTTTTTCCACAGCCCCTAATGAATTTTCTGGACAGTCTTTGCCAAAGCCGCTTTTCACTTCTATTTCGCTTAAAAAGTCAACAAGGCCTCTAGGATTCGATGATATCAACGGAACTCCGATATCTAATAAAGTCACATAAGTAATTAATAATACAATTACAGAAACATTACAGAATCTTTCCAAGGGCTCTGTTTCTGTCTCTACACAGTTTATTTTGCTTTTTTCTTTTGATGACGACAATAATGATTTTGATGATAAGGTTAATGGCGATGGTGCTTATAATGATAGCAACTATGGTTACATATAAATATCTAATTATTTTAATAAGAAATATGGCTAGAATAAAATAACGAATCCATTCAAATTCTTACATCAGAGTATATTATATACCTAGATATCAGCTCTTTCTTATAATTAGGTATACTCGATATGAGTATGAAATCGACAAAGAGGTAAAGTCCAGCTTATGCAGGAATAATAATAACAATAATCTTAAATTTCTGTTTTACGTAGTAGATCTCTTAGGGGATAAGCAGTGCAAATTTTGTGGCAAACAAGAAAAGATGAAATTCTATGGCAGAATCGTTCTATGAAGTTATTACTTCAATATAAACTATTCACTAATCCTCAAAGACCATAATATACATTTCGGAATAGAAACCACTCAACATCTATTCATCATCATCATCATCTTCATCTTCATCATCATCGTCATCATCATTATCATCATCATCATCATCATCATCATTATCATCATCATCATCATCATCATCATCATCATCATCATCATCATCATCAGGCTATCTCAGTCCACTTCTGAACATAGGCCTCCCCTAACGAGCGCCATGGCGCCCTCCAACATCTCTTACGATCACACGACTCGTGCACATCACATAATTTACAGTAATAGGTCAGATTATATATAGTAATATGTCACTATTATAGATAAATAGACTAAACGAGCATTTGTAACAGATATATCAGTACCACACAACAGTAATTTAAAGTCTGCAATAGAAGAAAAAATAAGAAAATACGAAACTTCGGGAAGAAATTAAAAGACTATGGAAAAGATTAACGTCGTTATAGTAATGTCGATTCAGACCGAGAGAATAATAGCCAGAAAATAAAGTTATGATTAATCCCCTTCAAAATAGAAAAAAACTAAATTATACTTAATTGCCCATGTAATTTTTAAAATGTCTTCCCAGGAGAATCACAGATTAGAAAGTAATAATGGTGAGATTTTCCTGTTGCTCTGTGGTCACCCACGTATAATGTCCTCAAACAATTAATATTCTCTCTAATCTCGATCCCTTGTTAAAAGTACTGGGACTAAGTACTTTTTATATTAACTTACCAGGATCTGTGAACGGCACCAGTATGTAGTTGTCTATTTCCGCCGATGTTGGTATTGAATTTATCAGTGTGTGCATGTGGTTCCTCAAAATCGTTATTTCATCTCTCATGGATCCGGTTGTATCTACTACTATTACAAAACTTTTATCAGTACTTACGAAGGTACAAATTAAAATTAAAATATAGATTTTCAAAAATCTCACGGCCATTTTTAATAATAATTTAATTAATTTAGAACCCCGAAGTTTGACTGATTGCAAATGAGTCTACGTACTGAGTAGAGTGTATCATGCTCAAACAGAAATTCTGTAGCTTGTTAAGGGTCAGTTTACGTGTAATTTTTTGTCCCCTCCTACATTTATAGAGAGTTTTCTGTGACATTTGTCAGCTGCCCTTATTTGATTTTAAAATAAAAAAAATGTAAATGCTGTAAATAAACTGGACACACATAACCAAAGCATAATATTAATTTTTCAATTTTATTCGTGTAATAAAATAATCTATAACACAAAACGCTATAACAAAATAGTCGACGCGAGTAGGGCGACACACACACACACTCAACGATGACCAATTACCGCTATGAACAAAGATATTACAAGTAGATTACTGTTGATATTACGATTAATATTATTACTAACAAACGCTTTACAGCCTATGGAATATATTACTAATTGTATGATGTAATTTTCCGTAATCGAAAACATAGCAAGCATGTCGCCCAAGTTGTTTTAAGTGATATATGCATGGTTGAACTTTAATACTGGTATAACAAACCCTTAAGCCTGCCTGTGCTAGCTGGCACATGAATAAAGCATTTGAAGTTTTATTAGGTTGTAACAGGATTAACATAGAGTCGATTAAAAAAAAATTTAATATAATACATTCGCAATAATTTAACAGCTTGTCCTTAACTCTACATTGAAGTTATTCATATGAACGATGCAACAAAGTTTGCATTGAAGTCGATAACATTGTGACCCCACATAATATAAAGAGAACATTCATATCATATGCAACAATATCAATGAGTTTTGATAAACCTACTTTATCCGTTATAATATGAGGTACATATTTGTATGAAGCACAAAAAAATTGCATGATTAACAATTTTAATAGTTGTAATCAATTCTTTGCAATCGCTGTTTGAACTACACCGTCGATCCTTTTAAACGGAATTCCGTTTTTGATACCCTATTTTGATAATCAATGCATATTAGTACACTCAATGTTTTATTAATTATTTTTTTAATGCCAAAGTTTATCGTACAATAATACGGACATATAATATACATAACAATAAACCACTAATAAAAGTTAGAATTAGAATCTATACAATTACTTGCTCGCACTTAATTTATAACTGCACTTGAATATACATACATAGGTAATTATATTATTATGAAAATGAGAGTAAGTTACGGATAAAACCGCTCAATACATTTAAATGTCCTAATACATACATTTAATTACGTCTTTTTGAAAACGTATATATATTTGCTATACATAGAAGTCGTCGTAATATATTATTTTGCATGTGTATTTCAGCACAGCGCAGTTAACCGGTTATTTTCAGTTAACCTGTGACCTGGACGGAAACTACGACGGAGCAAGCGTGCTTTGTTGGATATACAATAAAATTATTGCTACATTACCAACGATTCCTATTGGTTTTCGTATTCCTATTCGTATTTGGATTGGTCACAAAAAATTACAAATTTTCTCCCCGGGTGCTGAGTTACTCGTAGGATTATTACAGGTCAGGTCAGGACAGGTCAGTCATCCGTTTAAATCCATAAATCCAAAAAAATATCCAGATATTCCGATACAATAAAAATGATCTCTGAAGAACAGTTAAAAAATTTTCAGATCAGCGTGAAATTTAATAAAAAAGTTATTGTTCAGTTATAGCGCAGTGGTGGCATGCGCGTAGGCTGCGCGCGGTACTGGACAGCAACATTACTTTATTTTTAATCCTAAAATGATTAAATTCTAAAATTAAAGTTAATCTTTATTACATCAGCTATCTGCCAGTGAAACTCCCGTCAAAATCGGTCCAGCCGTCCCAGAGTTTAGCCGGAACACACAGCCAGACAGACAAAACTTGTAAAAAAAGTTTAATTGGTATATGTACCGTGTATACATTACACACATTTAGTGTATACATACATAACATACATGCATTTAGTAAAAAGCGGTTTTTTATTATTACAAGCAGACACTTCAATTTTATTTATGGGTACAGATGAATTTAATATTAATCACAAATTTTCGATTGAGTAAGTGCACTGCAAGTAGTCTCCCATACCACCTCATATAATTCCATTGCTCGGGACGGGTCTCTCCCGAATTGAGTGAGGCAATGGTTATAAGTTGAGGCAGTAACGGGTTAATCAATAACTCATATGTCGAGTGTTATCAAATCGTCTGTTCTCCCTCCCACGATACATAAAAAGATTTTCAATCATACACACGACGAATGACAATAAATATTTCTATAAATACTTAAGAACATTGTGCTAACATACATAAATGATCGCAGACAATTTTTAATGATGTTGTTATCATAATTTTTTACTAATTAAGACGTTCTGTGCGAATAAATTTTTATAGTAGGGGCTGATCTTTTCTGCGAATTCCCAAGGTTTGCAGCAAAACGTGTAACCCTTAGCCACGTTTCGCCATTCGGTGTTAATCATCCAATCGGTCTGCTCGCATATATCCTCGCAAAATACCAGTGACTTCGCTTTCTTTTCGGTTAAATTCGGTACATTTATAAAGACAATCGCGATTGCTTGAATGACGCGTTCATTTTTGTTTTTTAATTGGACCACCTGAAGTAAAAAATTGTCATTAATATTGAATGGGTACAAAACAATTTTTATATTTTTATAAGTAACTGGAACTGTGTATATATGTACTGCTACGCCACGGAGGTGATAAAACCCATTAGTAGTACACATATCTGTAGATACTTGACAAGCTTTGTAAAAAAAAAGACTGTAGGTACCTCTAATATAAAATAGAACATCCAAATCACGTAACTCATCTATTAATCATAGGTACCTACGTAAAATATGTTAATTGTATTAACAAATAATGAAATCAGTGTGAAAAACGTGAGTGAACATGTATATATAATAGGAAAAAGATAGCTTTAGTTTTGGATATTTAATTGCTAAAAACTGACCTTCCATATGTACTGTGAGGTTCTTACATTGCTTCCGTCACTATCCTGAATCATTATCGTATCGTGTTTAGAGGCGTGACCAGTATAAATTTCTAAGTTACTTTTAGTCGATTTGGCAAGATCTCTTATCCTTTTTGAAACATCTTCCCAATTCTGGAACATGAAATTCTAACTGAAAAACTCAACTCTTCGGTGTTTTTTGGTTTTATATTTTTAATTTATTACTTAGGTATATACATATGTACCTATATAATATATTCATTGCTTAAATAGTTAAATTGGGTTATTTTGATAGCCACATAGTGACATGAAAGTATGGAAAATTTTCATTACTCACATGGGCATTGCCGCAATTATTCCATAAAGGTAGAACATTGATGTTAAAATATGTCGCTTTTTGGACAGATGGTGTCACATCTTGAGGAGCGACAAGCTGTTTGCCAACGAAACAACATCCCTCCTTAAATAAATGACGTTGATTTTTACAATCGTAGATGTCTTCACAAGTGCGGTTCATATTTTCGTCATGATCAAAACACGATTGAACAGATATTTGTATGTTAGAAGCGTAACGACTTATGTCGTGCTTACTAAAAATAAACCGTTTCGTATGCGAATTTTGACACACGCTGTAGATAATACTAGATGAGCCATCTCCGATGTTATATGCAACTTCATATAATATACTGCGATGGTGCGGTGAGCAATGCTGACCATTAAATACCGCGCGCTTTATTTCGGGTTGCACTTCTGTTTTACTTTTGAGATCTGGAATATTATAGTGCATATTCGATTTCGTATCTCGTTTTATGACAATATTTTTCTTGGAACAGAAACCCTGTCGTATTTCATTTGGGCCTACAATATGAAAACTTGAATCTTCCGGTATAGTCATAATACCATATTGGTTTTCGTATTCGCCTACACGTCCTTTACGCGAAACAAACAAAGGTAGAAACCTGTACAGATCCAAGTCATTGTAGTTCACTACACATCCTGAAACACATAACAAATAAATAATATAGGCACTAATAAAATATACAAGTCCTCAATAAAGTCTAATAGATATTGTGGATTGACGATAGCAGCGGAGCGTGTAATATGTTCCATCCACACCTACACGAGAAACCACCGCCGATACAAGGCGGGATGTTCAGAACAAATTAGAACTGTTCAATTGAGAACTGCTCAGATAGAGAGGAAGCCCTCGTAGCCCGTAATCCTCATGCAGCACCACTAGTGTCGCAGCGTGGGATGAATCAATCCCTCCATCCATCCAATGAAGTGCCCTATACTGATAATGAAGTATTTTACAAAATTAATCATAGCATTAGTGATTGTCATTGATTTGGTTAACTAGCGTAGTGATTTACCTTCACTTTTTATCAAACAGCACTAGTTTTGCGAAAATAAACGCAAGGAAATGTTACCTTTAGAAATTTCTTTAGTTATCTTCATAATGTTTTACTTACGTCAGTATTTAAAAAATAAAGCAATAATTTTATTATTTAATTTGAGGTATAAATAAAAATAAAGTGAGGAGTAAGTTATAGACAGTAGAATATTTTAGTTTTATCTGTACCTAGTAAATAATTTAAAATATTTAAATAAAAATTTTAATTAATTGAATTAAATAAAATTATTTAAGTAAATAAATAATAAACTTAGAGCACATTCATAATTTACCGTATATTTTTATGTCATACGTTCGCTTTATAGTACCAAAAGGATTTTTAACTTCACAACGTGTCTTTCCTATATCATCATCGACCATTTTAAACTTGTAAATCATATCAGTATTGGACAACTGAATTCCGTTGTGGTACCAAGTAACCTGAAAATAATACCGAAATTTAATTCAAAAACAATACAAGAAATGACGGTTTGTACATAGTTTTAAATTAGTTGAATGTAGTATATTAGGAAAAAGAGTCTATTTCCAGTAAGAAAATGCACATCGTTATATTGTCATTAAAGAAAATGCAAATACCGTTGGCTGTGGTTCTCCGTTTGCTTTACAGTCCAGTAAAGATCGCTGATGAAAAATAAAAGGTACGATAGTTTCGCTGTTTTTCGCATATTCAAAGCTCGGTTTAGAACCGATCACAACGTTAACATGACTAGCATTCGAACCAGCCATTGAGCTGACGGCGCAACTGTAGGTCCCAGAGTCAAATAAAGCCGCTTTACGTAAGATAAACTTTGTATCTTTAATATCAACGGGTATTTGTGTTCTGTTCTGAAAGAATTTATAGCATTTTAAGACCAGTATAATATAACTATAATACTATAGCACGTAGTGTCAAATTATCATATTATGTTAATTTGACACTAGGTGCTATTCAAATAATATACTTATATAGGTTTCGTACGTAAATTTTTTTGATAGAAAGTAAACGGTTGTCGTTCTCGTTGGTGGTCGATTAGACAGTACACAGTTGATTACACAGTAGAAACCGGCACACCATAGAATTTATAAAAAAAATAATCGAAGGTGTGAGTTCTGCCAACCGGCATTTGGCCAGCGTAGCAGACTATGGCCCTAACCGTCTGAATATGAGAGGAGACCCATATTCCAACAGTGGAATGACAAATGGATCGATT
>DWEE01003345.1:0-10591 GCA_018245755.1 Parelbella macleannani
ATTTTAATTTACAATCATTTCCAATTTTCTTCGGGGTGACCTATCTCGAAAAAGTAAATACGTGATTTAAGCCAGTACATATACGAGTATAATCATCAACACTCACGATTTGGTCAGCATGGCAGATTGTGGCCTCGACCCTTACGTTACGAGAGGAGAGCCGTGTTCGAACAGTGGAACGATAAAAGTAATGTGAGGTGTGTGCGTGCAGCACGTGGTGGGGTTCGACAGCGTGGACGACGAGTCGAAGCCGGAGAACCCGATGCTGGACGCGGAGGCGCGCGCGCCGGCGCGGTGGGACGACGACGAGAACCCGCCCTACGCCTACTACCTCTACTACATGTACGCCAACATCACCGTGCTCAACTGCTTCCGCAAGTCAGTACCGCCGCACCTTCTCCTACACTCCGTTACTGCTCTACTAACTCTCTGTTCACTCTCTATTCCCAACCACTAAAGTGTGCAATAATAATGAGTTAATGAATATTAATTAACAAATTATTGCGACTATGAATGACTTATGTCTTATTAATTGTTAAATATACCGTGGTAAATCCTAGACAGATAATTGAAGTTTCTTGAATGTTCCATTTGCTGAAAAAATTCCATGAGACACAATATTTTGGGCAGGCAATTGATTCGTCTTGAAAAGTCTACTGGGTAATAAATACTACTTATATATACTTCTATACTTCTATGGTCTTGCCGAACAGGGAGCAAGGTCTTAACACGTTCGTGCTACGTCCCCACTGCGGAGAGGCGGGCCCCGTGCAACATCTGGTGTGCGGCTTTATGCTCGCTGAAAACATTTCCCACGGGTTGCTGTTGAGAAAGGTAGGAATATGTTTAATGTACCATCCCAATATTACGTTTAGAAATCAATTTAAAAAATTTAATGTATATTGGACATCGTTTTGATATGATATGACTTCAGAAATTTCATTTTTAAAATTTCCAGTTATAGATGGAGCCACACGCTTTCTAAACCACGACTATTCACTGTGAGAAACCAAAAATATATAATAGCCTCAATCAATCTATATTCAAACAATTGTGTTCAAGTTACTCTCATGGTTGATAGTTTTAATTATATGTACCTAATTAAACTGACCTAGTACTAATAAAGTACAATTTCATTCCGAAGTGAATTTTGAAAAAAAAAAGACCAAATATGGAGAATAAATTTAACGAAAATAAAAAAGTATGAACCATATAGGCCCGTTGTCATGAGCCTTTCTCCCACACAGGTGCCCGTGCTGCAGTACCTGTACTACCTGGCGCAGATCTCGATCGCGATGTCGCCGCTCAGCAACAACTCGCTGTTCCTCAACTACCACCGCAACCCGCTGCCCGAGTTCCTCGCGCGCGGCCTCTGCATCACCCTCTCCACTGACGACCCGCTGCAGTTCCACTTCACCAAGGTATGTACTTTGAGAGCCGAATCGTTAACTTAATATAAAATCAAATCTATTAGGTTACTTAAGTACTAGCTGTGGTATAGAGTACCTATTGATTTTTTTTCTAGTAGTTAATAAGCAATGAAATTAAATGTTTGCAGGTGAGTTCTGTTTCAAAATTGGCAAAGTTTGTCCAGGTTTTTCTTTAGGAGCACCGTTATTGTACAATTTGTGTCGGATTCTGTATTTATTCATTGCGTTACAAATAGATGGCGCTAATCATATATTACTTGATACTGCTCGATCCCGCAGGAGCCGCTGATGGAGGAGTACAGCATCGCAGCGCAAGTGTGGAAACTGAGCTCGTGCGACATGTGTGAGCTGGCCCGCAACTCCGTGCTCATGTCGGGCTTCCCCCACGAGGTACGCACAATAATATATATAAAAATGGTTTTGCTCTTGAAATATAACTTAACACAAAATAAACATTCTTTAAACTTCATGATATAAATACATTTAAGGAACTTAACCTGCAAAAAATGGTATTGAGATGCTATTGTATAATGTGTCTCCAGATGAAGCAGTACTGGCTGGGCCCCAACTATCAGAAGGAGGGTGTGGCCGGCAACGACATCACCCGCACCAACGTGCCCGACATCCGCGTGTCCTTCCGCCACGAGACGCTGCTGGACGAGCTCACCAACATCTTCAAGGTAACCCACCCTGACCTGACCAATCAAACGAACCTGACATATAACTCAGACTTGACCAACCACACTGACTTCACCAACAGAACTGACCACATCCGTACACCTACACTGTACACATCACTGAAACCATTCCATGTTATTCAATCATGAATAGACTAATTCCTACTGAGTCCTGGATTCAGACATACGTAGTTCTAGAACTTTCACGTGGATACCAACGTAAATAACATATGCAAATGGACTTACAATTTACCATAAGGTTAAATAAACTTTCTCAAACAACTCCTGTGCCATTGATTACTTATTATTGATACCCTGCTTTAAATGCCCCTACTTTAAAACTATAACGTTGAAAATTATAACACGGACAACATAAGTCATAAAAAATATATTAATAGTTAAAAATACAAAGTAGTCACATTAATCAAGGCTATTGTTTAAGCCGTGAACACACCAAATATACCAGTAACAATATATATGATTGTCTCCACTAACTCTCTCGTTCTGAGAGAAGACCCATGCCCTGCCGTGGAACCATTAAAAGGGTCAAAAAACATAAACTGCACGAGAAAAATCTTGTATCGATTCTCATTAAGAAAATATCAGTGTTTCATACTTAAAGAATATAAGATCGATGATGATTACTTACATATTTATTATATACACAACATATAATTGTTTTAACGCTGTATGTCGTCGTGAATATCCGTTGCATTAACGGTGTGTGGGTCTCGTTTTGTTGTTTGTTTCTTCTATATGTGACACGTATTAACTACATACATATATGGAAATGTAGACTTGTATCCCCCATGCATCATGTCTGTCACACTTAGTTTATATATGTAGAGCAAACATAGTTATATATAGAGTAGGGGAGCCAGCCTAAAATGTGTCCATCGAAAAAAAGGAGAAAGCAAATGAGGCTACCTATCGCTCTGTCTCTTTCGCACGAACAGGTAGCGTTAGTGTGAGTTCATTATTTGAAAAACAAGCGGTTCTTTTGATGCGCATGTGTCAGTATTGAGATAGAGATGGGGTATCGCGATCGTTTCTCTCTTTCTAACCGTCGGACGTTGCCGGTTACAGGTGGCCGTATGCCTCCCTACTCTATATATAATATCTCTGTGAGAGCGAACCAATCGCCTGTCAAGTAGAGCCCTTTGTTGATACCGGCGTGGTAGTTGTTGAACAGATGGCAGCACTGTCGCATTTAAATAGATGATAGAAACGTCTTTTATAAGACAGTGTTGCCAGCACATGTCTTTAATATTGCGTGTTCCTCACTTATAATCGTCCAAGAGAAACAAAAAAAAAACAAACAATTTTAATAATTTCAATTATATTTCACGAGTCATTATGCGATTGCTTGTTATTAAACAGTTTTGACAAGTTGACCGTTTTGAGTCGGATAACGCTTTTAGCATATTATCATATTCAGAGATTGTAAATTAAACGTTAAATTTAATATCTATATTAAAACTATTAAACAGAAATGTTAATACCGAAAATCACTATTTATTGCCATATAAATATAACAATATAATATAAAATAACAATTTCAGGAAGGAATGTCGAGCCGCATATAACCACGGCGAGAACACTGAACGCGATGGATACTTAATGCTTGCAAATAAAATTATATTAAAATATTAATAATCAATTATAATCATGAGTTAATCGTTTTTGTATAATGGATATTGTTGTTTTAACGCTGTACAGGGCCCGACGGGGAGGGCCCATAGCCCCAATAATTAGTTATTTTAAAATATACCCAAATGTAGAACATCGTGGTGTCGGTGAATCTTTTAGGGGTGGTAATCAAAGCTGATGTTTGAAGGGATGGTAATCAAATCAAAGATTGGATGTGACAGATTTCTGTTTAACATTTAAGCAGTACAATATAATATTTACGATAACGTTTTCGTTCATTCATTAAATCACTCATTCCAAGCGATTTTTCTATTATCTTGCAGTCCAAACAGTGTCGCAAGAGAAGCCATCTTTACTCCCATCTTCTCACGACAGTGAGACTATTGTAACTATACTTTTTAACCGGGATTGTCACTCATACTCCTACCCTAAAAACACCCATAAGAAAATGGTATAATACATAGTTCGGGGTGTGTAAAAAATTAGCTTTGAAACAAGCAACAGATTATGACAAAGCTAATCTTTTCAATAATATGTATGGATGAGTAAAAAAAAAACAGTATTCCCAACTTATAAAAGAATGGCTAATGATATAGTATACAACAGTCACATAAAAGTTGAATGCATTTGCTTTAAAAATGATTTTTCTTCACAAATATTTAAGATCCATTCGCCTGAAAGATTCAGCGATTAATCTGTATACATTTTACATCGGGCTCTCGTAATGATATGAAAAGAATTTCCCTCAATGTGATAATTAGGCGTTGCTAAGGTCGTAAGTGCCATTCCTAGTTGTTATACCCTTTACAGTGCTTTACGGCGCTCGAATAGGATTCATATTACATTTATTAGTCTTTATAAACCCACGGCACCCACTAGCACGGGCTAGTAAGAGATGAACGTAAATTATTGTGTGTAATAGCAGTGCTCTTACTTTGTCACGTACAGAGTGAGCGAGAGGTTGGATAATATCATCAATCGGTTCACACTTTATTGACACGTTTCGTACAATCTTTATAATGTAAATGATTTTTAGGTGTGCAATTCGAAGTGAACATCTGAATTGCTTTAAAAGAAATTATCTTAGAGTTTAGACTTTAACATGGTTGTGCTTATCAATGAAGTCAAAATGATTATATTACACATTTATACTGTCACTCATTAAATTTCAATATAAATATATAATTACAACTTAAATGAACTTTCAAGGAGTAAAGAAATGATAATGGCATCATAAAAATGAATACTTATAAATATAATACTTTTTGTGTGTCATGTGTTTGTAAGCAATAACCCCTCATCTAAGCAATTGACTTCGATTTTAAGTATTAATGTAATTTATTTTTATTTTATCTACATTTAACAAAAAGCAGCTCGTACACACTTTCCGACAAATATACATTGTAAAAATTTATGTCTACTCAAAATGTTTACAAAATGTCTATAATTATTTCAATTTCCAAAAAAGCCTAATAGTCCATACTGGTCTCAATAATTCCAGTTTAAACATGAGATTCTTTGACCTTCTGTGGAAAAAATTATTTGCAAGGAACATTCAGTTTAATACTAAAAAAAGTAGGGGTCCCAGTATTCTGCCTTGTGGGACACCTTTTCGTTATTTTTACGTTAAAGGGATATAAGGGATGTTATTTGTAATCTGTGTGTCTTTGTGTTAAGCTTGATGTTTTTATGTAACCGTTGCATTGTGAGACGAACTGGCCTTTGTTTTTCTGTGTTCGTTTTTTGTCATTTTCGTGTGAATGGTGCTATACTTTAAGGCTACCGCGCTCACAATCGTATATATAATCTCTTAAATTTACGAATATATCATTTTATGATTTTCTGTCGAATCGCGCAAAACGTTTGAGCGATTATTCAAACTTTTTAATAGCCTTAATCGTATAACTTCAATCATTAATTTTGTATGTGAATTGTACTATACATAATTACGATTCGTAACACGTATTATACAATTTAGGAACATTTCTTCATTTTAATAACATTTTCATGTTTGTATGTATAAGTTAAACATTTCTCTGTAAAGTATGTTACGGTTGGTAGTAAGTGTTGTTATGTTTCGGATAATAATTTATAACAAAATTAAACTACTTTAGTCTATTTATCATGTAATACAATAACCATATTATACGGACTTACTCCTTACTATACACATGAACATGAAATCTCGTCTTGAAATCTGAATCGCATGTTACTGATAATTAAGAAAATGTATTTTACATTTTATACAACTCATCGTTAATAGTATATAATATTAAAGTGAGCGTTATGATGTTGTTGGAATTAAAAATTCTTATACACAATACTGGTGTTTCAATACTTTCATTTTCAATTGATACTTTAATTTTTCAAACACTATTACAATATTTTTTTTCTTAAAGTCACCTCTAGAAACGACTAACTCATCTCATAATACTATTTGTCGTAAAAACGTGAGCTTCAGGTTTCCCACAGTTGCGGGAGAGACCCATGCCTGGCAGTGGGGTGTAAAAAGGATGGCGGCAATAAATCCAAGCAATTCGCTTCATGATACTGATCTATGAACCGTAGTCGTTGCTATTGTCGTCGGTTTATACTTATGTACATATATACAAATGAACATGATGGGAATCGAAACAGAGCTCCAATGTATAAAATGCTGTATCATTTCTTAAATGGCTCATATCAATATAATAATGATAATATTTTTGTACAGATACATCTATGTGGCACGCCCTACTCTCCTTATTGAGATTTGAGGTACAAAGTTAATCCATTTGTTGAAATCATTAAGTCTGAAAAGACTGGAATTCGTGTCAATGAGCTTACAAAAAAGTTAACGTTCATTTCTGTGAAAGAAAATAAAAAAATATGTTTGAAGTTTAAATTTAAAATGACGTGAACAATGCGACCATAATGATGTAATTTTAAAACAAAGATTTCGACAAGTGGTCTTAAGGCGAAGAAAATGCATGATGCATGCATGCACCGACGCTACACTTTTTATAAAATAATAATGTTTAAGATTTAATCTATACACATTGAAATATTGTTTTCGTTTGAACCTTACCTTTCACAAGAAATAATAACAAATTTTCATTTAAGTATAACACAATTTCTGTTGTAAGTATGGGTTAAAATTGGTAACGATCATAAACATTTCCTTACGACGAAATGATTTATATTCTGTGTTATATGTTATTTCAACTAATAGTAACGTACTCGTAATGTTGTTGTATTTTGTTATTTATTTGTGGTCTTTAGTGCTGGCTGAATGGACAGGTAACGACTTTTTTCTTAAAAAACAAACTAGAGATCTTTTTTTAAAAGTTTGTGGTTCATATCACGTTATGGTTCTTGTAGTTTATTGTATAATTTTTATTTCTCTGTTAGCTTTGTCCTGCAAATTATTCACAGTCACTGAAATTTTTCCTCAATTTTAATAATTCTGGATAGATCTTTAAACAATTGCGTAATGGACTAGATCTATACAATCCAATCACATCGAAAAAGAAAGAGATTATTCAAAGAGGAATTTGAATAATTTTAAATATGGCAACACTTATTTTATTTATTTAAGTTATTGCCACTTTGTTGCCGCCATTGAAAGAGAGCTGTTTTCGCGCCTTTCTCGAAGAACTTGAATATTTTGGTGTATTTTTCAGGCGTGTAAGTCAGCTCCGGTGTGGAACGGGTTGCCGCCGACCACGCCGCCGCCGCCCAACATGAACGCGCCCATAGTTAGCTTAAAGAGACCCTCCCTTGTATAACCACGGGGTGTACCTAATGTTACTTTAGATTTTACTTATGTTCACAAATGAAAGTCGTATATGTTCATTTGTTTGTTATTCAATTTGAAACTATTGTTATCGAAGTTGACTTACAGAATTATGTAACCATATATCATAAACGTTGCAAGTTTTACATATTATACAATAATAAAATACGATGTACTCGACAGTGAAATGAAAAATATTAATTTTAAATGCGTAGCTATACATATTTTAGCATTTAGATGACATATGTCATAAACAAATCGAATTAAACTATAGCTAAATGTGTTGTCTAGCAATGTGATGTGTAACTAACTAGCGTTAGTATTCATTTGCATGTTATGATCAACATTAATTGACAATAAAAAATGATAATAACATTATTGTTTTATTCCTATGTTATTGGCCTGTATAGCACAGTATAAAGAATTCAACTATATAGAAATGTATAAGTACATATGTGTGTACGTATGTTAGTAGATCTGCCAGACAGGAACTGAATGATGTGAATTGAAACTCAGTCTGATTTGCACAGTGTTTGCAACAATTATTAGAAAATTTCCAGTAAAAAGTTGGAGTCTGGATTTGTGCTCGATGTATAGCAATAGGATTACCTCCTATTACATAGGACTTGTAATATAACAAGTGAAATAAGCTCAGCCCCTATTCGGCGGTGGGACATCAGATAAATCGTAGGAGTGTACTACACTCTTCTGCTTACCCCTTTGGAGAAATAGAGACCTAATGTTGTTATTCTATGTTTGTTTATCAGCTCCACGGTTACTATACTATAGGTTTTGCCTATTTTAGAAACATATGGCCGAGTGTGGAGATATCCCAATATATGAGTACACAGATATATTTAAAAAGTATTTTATGTATATTAAACAGTAAAAAATAGAACATGACTATTTTTGCCTTTTGTGTCACTGACAATGAATAACAGCTCATGACAGACAGTTTTAAATCACTTCAACTTACAATATCAACACTTCAATCCAATGATTACCAGATAACGGCTGAATATCAACAATACAAATCAACAGCAAAAGACAGCTTCTTCACATCATTATGTGAAATATTCGAAAACTGCCAAAAACACATAAACACTGAAAATGTTCGGCACAAGTGATGATTTGAAACAATGGAAAAGAAGTCGTTGGTGAGTAGTTACCTCGAAGTTTCTCGAACAACCGGTGTGTGAGGATAGTTTTTAGGTTAGTTTATCTATCGGTAACAAAGTTCGATGGCTAACTCTGATTTCTTTCAATTGCTATGACCAAAAGAATCACTTACCTTTAGCGTTGACTCCTGTACCTGTCTGCTATTTCTCGGTATTAAGCGAGGATTGCAGAGATATGTTTTAATTGTGTAGACCAGACGTCTCAGCACAGAGGACGCAGAGCACAGTGAAGAGTAGATCTAAGAATATCAGTAACGCTGTTGGATACGAGCATCTTCTCAGGTTGACAATAGTAAGGCTAGATTATCCCCTAACCAGGTCAAGTTGGCAGTCTTTGTATCCTTACCAATCTGAGGGGAGATCGGTGTCTAGCAATAAAGAAACAAAAATAGGGTTGATAACGATATTGATGGGGTGTTACAATATGTTATAATATCTTCATACATATGGCACAGGCAGACGAGGAGGACCATAACAGCGGCGAGTCGCATGTACGTGCGCGCGCCCGGCGATAGCCGCGTGCGGGCCGCCGTGCCCTTCCAGCGCGTGTCCGTCACCGGCATCCACATCACAGGAGTACAAATCCCTTACGCTACCTTGGCTTATCCAGATACAATTTTTCTCATATTTCATTTTTCACTCAAGTTTCTCATATTTTATTTCTCACTCAAGTCACTCTAAAGTCTAATGTTTATACGTGTACTAAATAGGTCCCCCTGGAAGAGCTACTTCGTTCCGCGAGGCAGCTGGTGGACGCCTTGAATCTTCGAAAACAGTACATGGATGTGTCTGGACAGTCGTTCCCGCAATTTCTCGCCAACTATCTATCGTACCGCGAGCTGCCCGGCGCCAAAATGAAACAGAAGAGCATAATGGACTTTAACCGAGAGATATTGGACTTTGACGGTTCCTCTGTCTTCTTTTTTTAAAATTAACTAAGTATTTATGATCTGGGACATCGCGTGAAGGTAAATGCTCATCGTCGTTTGTTTAAACTTAAAATCTGCGAGTGACGGATTTAAAAAGAACTTTTTGATTCTTTTATAAATAAAAAGCCTTATTATTATGTTAAAATTAACTGGCCTCAGTTACTCCTCATGAAATCAGTTATCTGCCAATGAAAGTCTAATCAAAATAGATAAAGCCATTGTGGAGAACACTTGAACAAACAGGCAGACAAAATTTTTTGCAATTGCATTTTTGTTATGCGTATTGTATATCACATGCACTCATTCAAAAACTATCATTTTGATATGATAGTTTTAATTATATTTTAATTATAGTTTAAATAAATACTTTTTATGTATAGAATTTTTTATCTGTAGATAAGCACGAAGTGTAAATTATTTCAAGCATTTTACGCGCAAATATATATTTTTATGATATTGCCATTGATATTATCATCGTACTAGAGCGTCGTACCAAAATAAAAAAAAGAGACAAATATTAATCTATTTAGTTATGATATATGTATCTAATAATGATCAGAGAAATAAGAAATTACAATCATGTGAGAGCATATTTACAAAAAATTTAAAAGACTTATTCTTTGTAAATATGTTTATAGACGAAGCCGCCGAAGAATATCTGCGTTTAATCGAATCGTCTTCTGAAATTTTACGACGCTCCGAAATCGAAAAATTAAGCCCACAACCTTCTTCATTAACCAAAAGTTAGTTAAACCTGTATGCATATATTAAGCAACATTGTTTAAGAACATTACGACACAACAATTTTCTTTAGCCATTCAGTTTATTACGTAACATCACGCTTGTAATCACCGAAGAGGTAGGCAGAGGAGTGTAATTCACTCCCACGTTTCACCAGTTACGTTTACATCCCATGGAATAGATGGTGAGTCTGTTGCCATACACCGGGCAC
>DWEE01003346.1:0-10591 GCA_018245755.1 Parelbella macleannani
CTTAAAATACAAAAAATACAATTAGTAATATGAAGCGTACAGTCAACTTGTTTGTGAAAATGTATATCTCTATTGAAATAAAGATTATTATTATTATTATATTAATTATTATAAAATTGTTTTGTTTTCTACAAAATTATTCTAAATAGG
Source organism: Parelbella macleannani (assembly GCA_018245755.1). Lineage (NCBI taxonomy): Eukaryota > Metazoa > Arthropoda > Insecta > Lepidoptera > Hesperiidae > Parelbella > Parelbella macleannani. The sequence goes on from DWEE01003346.1 coordinate 151, forward strand.
AAAAAATAATTCCGGCACATAATAACAATAACCGGCATTCTATATATATACAGTATAAGGTGTTCCCGGGCAAGAGAAATCGATTATACTCTTTTTGGATAAATGCAATGTGATTGTTGACTTCTGACGGTACTGAACCACTTCGGTCAAAACATTGAGGCACTGCGTCAAGGCTGCCCTGTGTGTCTCATAAATAACGGAAAAGTAAAATTCAATAGACATTTCAGTTTGCAATATCTCAACACCCAAAACTTTTTTATTTGTAACTTTTTATATTATCAAAATGCTTAGCTGACCGTTCAGGCGATACCACAGGAAATCAAATCTAGTTTGACAAAATTGCTTAATGTATAAAATTTTACAGAAATTGTCCATTAATGCAAACGTGCTAGCCAACCCACTTACTTAAATGTCACTTATCTAGACTCTGGACGATCACTGCTTACCAAATACTCCAGATATTAGACTTACCAAAAATAGGTCACGTTTTCACTCACATTAAAATTTACATTACACAGATAGGCAATACGATCAAAATGAAGTTTTTATTTGCAGTTAGGTATAATTATTTAGTATTAATAATATCTGATCTAACCTCTAGCAGTTGTTGGTGAAGGTGAGTCACTGTCCCTATATGTAAAGACAACCAGTTGCGACTGTTTTTGTAAAATTCATAATTTATCTGTTACGGACTTAAGCTGATTGGTCTGACCTATTCGTCTTAAAGAAAAACAACAGTTTTTGCACAGAAATTATTGAAAAGTGTTATTTAAGACTGTATCTTTTAGAAAGAAAGGAAAAAACCTTTTATTGTCGCACAATAAATAGTACGTAATAGTTTACTTTATGTCGTGATAAAACTCTTGGCAAAAAGACAAGTCTGCTTCTTACACCATCGCACTTTACCAATGTGGACAGGTAAAGATGATTTTACTTTCGCTTTCAAAATCCAGATACAAAATACAGTTTAAACTTCATTTCATTATTCTTACAAAATAATCTGAGGTATATTATTTGAGGTAATCATGAAATGAATGATTTCTCAAAGAATAAAAAATATATCTCTTAGTTATTTTTGTGTTCTCAAAACTATTGTTATTTGAAATAATAAATGGCCATAGACTCACTACCTATTCCATGGGATTTAAACGTAACTGGTGAAACGTGGGAGTGTACTGCACGCCTCTGCCTACCCCTTTGGGGATTACAGGCGTAATGTTAGGTTTTTTTTTAAATAATTAAAATTATTTTTCTACCATTTTCGTAAAACAAAATTACCCCTTATAGATTAATAAGTAGAGCCTCACAGGTCGATTTTTAAAGATCAACATGGACAACACGATAATTATGTCTAACGTCAATGTCACACCCGTACCGGTTGTTGTTGACAGCACTGCTCTCGAAGTTGTAGACGAATGTACGTATTTACCTAAGACAAACGATCCAAATGGATAAGTCCAACTTCGAACGAGAAGTCGCTTATAAAGACAATTATGGAGTACCTTGGCGCAGTACCTGAAGTTGAACATATTTTATCAATATGTGACAGTATTGACATACGGTGCCGAGACTGGGTCCATTACTGTAAGCATCATACTCAAGCTTAAAGTCACTCAACAAGCTGTGGAGAGAGCTATGATTGGTATTTCTGCACGCAATAGAGTCCACAACGACTAAATTCGTAGAAGAACCAAGATCACCAATATAGCTCCCACAATCCCACCGAACAGACCACATTGCTCGAAAGACTGACGAAAGAAAAAGAAGGAAAGTCATCGAGTGAAGCCAATGTCGTTAAAATGAGAGTAGGTCACCCTATTTCAAGGTGGTCTGGGGACCAGTGAATGGATGGGTGGATTAAACCCTCTCTCTTTAGCAATATACTTTAATAACTTAGGCGACTAAATCTTGTATTTGATATAATATGTATCGAATGATCTTGTGCATGTATATTTGACAACTTGATGAAAGTAGAAAAAGCGAAAGTAGTTTGTCAGAGCCTTAGGCGGTAGTAATCCTTACTCTCCCCCAATCCCTAAAAGAAATAAACGTGGCAATATACATGTACATATTTATTTTCAATTCAATAATGCGGGACAACCATCCATGAACTGGCCACGTTTTACATCTCTTCTCTTCTTGGCGTGACAATCGTTCATAATACTCTAATACTGCTAGGTATTTATATACTAAAATATGAAACTGTCCCAAAATTGAAATTTATAATTGATCTACTTTCTCAGACAAGTGAGAAATTACCTTAAAATTTTAACACAATATTCTGCCAATTAATGCAAAACTTTTTCCGTAGATCGAAGACGTGGTTGGCTAAAGGCCTGTTTAAATCGACAAATATATGTATAGTTTAAAGAGGGGAAAGTGTTTTTTTTTACTCTGTGCCATGATCCCGTACTCTTAGATAATCCTTTGAAAATCCTTTAGCAGACGTTCAAACATGCAGTTCATTTAAAATATTATTATATTTAATTGCATTGAAGAATCTAAGACATTATGTTTTTCAACAGCCATTTCACTTTTGCTTTGAAGAATCCCAGATTATACGTGTCCGCAAACACTCCAATTTAAAATCTCATCAATTACCTTCACACAAAACATTCTCCAGATCGTTTTTCCTTTCTATAAAGAAAATTATAAATGTCTGTAAAATTGAACTATTTCTAAACTATTAATATTCAGGTGGGTATTAAAACGAGAGTCACCTACCTGTTAACAATTTTAATTCACGTTTTCACTCTTAGAGTTTTCTCTTTCCCCAGCGCATCCCGCGGGAATCAAATTGAATTTAATTTGAATTAAACATATTTATGAATGAAAACTCTTTGTAGCATTTAGAGATATGACATTCTGCACATCATTTGATTTGCATAAAAGATTTTTATATTTACATAAAGGATTTGCATGGATCAATGTTGTCTAATAGAAATTAATTAAAGTATAAAGTATATTACAAAAACGATATATGTAGGTACATTACAGAATGCAGGTACCAAGGGAGATAAAGAGTTGCGTATATTCACTAAATAAAGCACTGGCAGATGGGTGAGTCAGTAGTGTTCTTGAAGCGGCGTGTGTATGTGAAGATAGTGATGAATAATAAAAAAAGCAAGTTAGATTAGTAAGGATGGCATTGGATTCGCCTCGCCCCGTGACAGATCTGGGGTGAGATATTATAATAAATCAAATGCAAATATAACGATAACTCAAATCATATACGTACACACAATGATAAATATGATTTCGAAATGTTTTGGGATTTGTTTAAAAAACTAGGAAAAGGTTACACAAGGAAAAGTTTTTAAGTAGATATCACTTAAATGACAATTTAAATACACAGAAGAAACAATCTTATAAAAGGCCAATAAGTTATCACGTACCTAATTGTTTTGGGTCGGTGGAGACATTGCAACGACAATTAAATTGAAATAGAATTCTGATTAAATATTTTTTTATATGAAGTAAATATATATTTCCACTGAATTAATGTAGGCTAATGATCCTGATGATGATGATAATGTTGATGAAATACGTTAATTTACTGTCCGATGCGAACCAAAAAACAAGTTTTACGCAATTTGAGGAGCTTGGAGACCACGATAACAGTCTTCATATGCTCGTATATCTTAATTTTAACTGTAATTTTACTGAATTTATATTTCAGAACACTGAACATATTTTATAACTAACTGTAATTTTAGGGTTAAAGTTCCTTAGATCCGATCTAGTATTTGTTAATGAGCCATCTCCGGATAATATAGGAAACCATTTTGTCATAAGGTGTTCGCATACCACTCCCTACAATGCAAGCTTGACTTATAGATAAATTGACTTACCTACTCAGCTTTCGTAATACCATTTAGCAAACAATACGTTTGTAAATGTATTACTCATTATGTATGTATGTTTAATTGTTTCCTATATCGCTATACTTGCAGACCCGACTTGTTTCGACATACACCACTGTTTTCATACACGTGTCGGAGACTGAGGATGAACTCCAAACAAATCCTCGTATTTTAAGACGCCCCTGGACCAATACGATGTCCATAATAAACGTTTTACTCTATGAGCAAGAAGCGTCTACTCACCTGAACAACGGACATGACGGTGCACACCAACCGAAACAAAAACGTTTAATTCGCAGATAAATTACATGGACGAACAAAAAACACCATGATCATGGAATTTACCTTTCAATTTTAGCACGAATTGTAGTGTACTTATTTCGTTATTGACAGTAATCAAATCATTTTTATTTGTATACGTATGTATGTGTAGCGGCAAAATGTATTATTACAAAATGTTTCGATGTTATAATTATGGTCCCTTTACGATATAGGCAGAGAATACCGAGCGCCCAATATCTGTCCTCACAGATTTGAGATGCTTCTTCTATAATGTCCCTTGTTCTACCGTTGAACTATAGAAAAGTTTTTGATGTTGATGATAATGATTATGATAATAATGATGATAATTAATCAACTACTGCACTTCGCCGAGTTGCAAGTTTCAACCCTGAATATGTTAAACTTTAAGTAGATACCTACTATCTCTTAGGCACAGATATGAATGAAAACGGCTAAAAAATATTAACCGGACTTTTAATAAGAACATTTTTATACACGCATTAATATTTAAACATAATAAAACGTCGGTTAATTAAAAATAATGATGTTCATGAGAAGAGATACGGCACTCCACGGCGATGGTAGAGCTGGTCACGACTAGACAGTACGTATTATATTGGATATCACGTACTGTAACGGTGAAGGAACATCTCGGAAAGAAACCTACTTGGGTACTTTAAAGTTCTGCAAAATATCGGTTAAGGTTTGGGAACTCTGCCAACCCGTAATTTGGAGTTACGGCTTTAATCTTTCTCATCGCGAGATGACTCAGCGGATGTTTCAAGTGTTGGTGACAATGGTGTTTAGGAATCGTAAATGCAATCGGTAGGAGTGTTATTTTCTATATTTAGGCTACATCTATGTACGATAAATGAGTAGTTGCGCCAATCTATCTACTAATCGTGTTGGCTTTGAATGATATATGCAAGGATACGAAAATATTACGAGTACAGTCCTGAGAAGCCACATATATAAGCGTATACTTTTTGATACCGTACACCGTATACCGTATACAAATATGTATAAGTTGTTTATCACTTTTAAGGTCGCTTAATCTACTTTGAACTCGTGAAAATTGTACTTGTAGTTACTATAAATGTTAGCTACCTAACCCCTGTAGAATGTAGCCTGACGATGTGATAATAATAATAGAAATTATGCAGTTGTAGATGTCATAATAATGGTACAAGGATAATATGCATAATAGTAAAACGTGTAATAGAAGTTTAAACCTCTTCCAGTTGTTTATATTGTAGTGCATCCTCCGCCTTTTCACCTTATCGGCGATCTCAGAATGAAATCCAATTAATTAATTGATAAATTATTCTGCAATTGATTCAGCCTTCCACACATCCATATACAGTAACAGTCATTCACCCACCTCTAGTTAATGAAATAATTGTTGCCGTCGCCTCGCGCTCCATGCTTAGTGGCGTACATGTACGGAAAATAAGATGTATTAAACAGAGTAAGTACGATCCAGCCGAATGGGTTGAAATTTATCTTGATAACTGATGTTAAATAAATTGTTTTTTAAATAAATTATTATTGTTACTAGACTTCTCTTGCATATATATATGTACATATATGTATGTATGTACATATGTACGTTATCCATCTAGCTCTTTTTGATATCATATACGAATACATATTTTCCTTTAATTAGTCTTGACATATTCTGTTCATAATGACATTTATCAAATGGTAGGTGTGGGTATTGCAATCGTATACTGGATGACAAGTCGTCGTGTGCCTAGCCTCTTATGATACGTTTGGAAAGAGAATCATATTTCTTAACTGTTTTGATTCTGAGAGCGAAATGTTGACAGATACTAATGGAATTACATGCTGAGTAAGCCAATGTTAAATGTTTTAAAGGTGTACGCTAGGCACTCGTTCTTGATCGGTCGCTACATTGCTGTTGAGTCTCGACACCGAGGATGCAGTTAGTGCATACCTAATACGTTCATTTACTCATTTGCCTTATTAAAATTCAAACGTCTATTCAGATAAAAAACGATACATTATGAGTTAAACAAACACATCTCTTACATTCGAAATTGAAAATTAAACCTTATATTAAACGAATAGAGCTGATTTTAAAATATTATCGCATCGCCTCCGCGAAACCAGTGGGCGTAAACCTTTCCAATTTTTGGTTACTCATAAGTTTTTAGTTTTGGATGGCGATAATATCACCGCCAAAATAAGATTTGTTAAAGTTCAATATACTCGTGTTGAATTCAAAATATTATTATTTTTTGTTTAGCAACTATTTCGTGATGTTACTTGGTCAGTAACGTACTTACTGTAAAATTTGTTTTCTCAATATGGTAAGGCATAAAGTTTTATCAGATTTCCCTTAGTCGGTTGAACTCGGCAATGTGTAGCTATATACTGTATTGATGACGCCAGAAGTTATTTTTATTAATTTATATACACACCTAAAAAATAAGATTAAAGGTAATAAGGCAATCTATCTGTAAAAAACTGCATACCTACTTCTGAACAAATTTCTTCCAACAAACCGGTGTCCAGGAGTATAAACTGCCGAGTAGTGGTAGACAGTGTGCACATATAAAATGATAACTGAGTAATGATATTATACCAAGTACGTGCGTATGATTAATTTAATTCTTAAAAATTGTATCCTGCCTCGTTTGTTACAACTTTCATTTCTTTCAGCGCGTTCTGCGGTAATTCAAATCTTGTTTCGAATGAAAGTAAAATTTTATACTACAAGCATTTGTTCAACGTTAGTAGGTATAATCAGTTTCGCCGTTCATTTATTTTCGAAATTGGAATTATCTACCTATGGCTTAATTAAAATTCGTTATTTCAAACAATACAGTACTTAAATTTATTTTATCTGTGGAGTTATGAAAGAAAATGGCAGCCATTTTGTATTTGTTGTAACAGCGGGACAACAAAACCTGGGAGGTAAGTACTTTTGATGTACGGAGGTTGAAGCGTTTAGAGGTAAACGTCGACTGCAAGAGTTACATGTTAAAAGTATAATTGAACTTTTATTACCGACTGGCTTTGGAGGTCGAACTAAGTCAAGCCATAAATATTACAATGTTCTACGTATATACGGCGTCAAATATAAAGGAAGTCACTAAATATAGTACCCCTATAACAACATGTACGTAATAATTAAGTTGATTTCAATGTTGGCTTTATAATATTCATTAAAATACTACCATTACTATTAACCATACCATTTCTATTAAAATACTAATAATATAAAAGTTATAATAACATTATTGATAAATATAAAAAAAAAATGTCTGCCATAACGTTGAAAACTTTAATCTAAAACGTGTAAACACTACACGCAGAGTTTTTATCGTATTTTTCTTTCAAGCACATAACTACTTTACTTACGTATAACATATTCACTTAGTGTCAAGAATACATACATGTATATTTTGCCAGTAGTTCAAAACTTCAAACGGGAGACCGAGGCAGCGTGAAGCTGAAGTTTAAACTCCAAAATTATCGCATACTCTCAGACATGTTTTGCATATTGTTTCAACATATAAAGTGCACAAGTCGTGATTCTAACACGTGAATCGTGAAAAATAAATAAACGCAATCAACTCAAACAGCATCAATTAAGTATACTGCGTAACTTTATAAGGTTTTAATTGTAATGGTAAAAAATTATTATATTGATTAATTAAAAAATTCCTTTATAATAACCACAGGTTGGCGTTTGACCACAATTTCACCTGATCGTAGGAGACATGTAGTCGACGCTGGCGTAGAAAGTGCCTATTCACTGTTGTCTTAAAAATTTCATTTTGAATAGAGAAAAAATGTCGGCAGAGATTTTTTTGTTTCAATAATTTGTAAAACAGTGATTTTCGTTGTAATTATTATTACAACGAAAATTATTTTTTTATTTTTCGTTTTATTTTCCCGGCTTCAATAACATGAACGAGTCCAGGTTCCCAGCAACCCTCTGTTACTTATACCCTATACTCTGACAATATGATTTAAGACCATACTCAAGTACCGCAGCTAAGACCGGATTTACAGACAAGCAAATCATCTCAGATGGAAAAAACATAAAGGCTATAAACACTGAATGATTTTGTTGTAAAAAATATGTATCTTTGTATAATATCAAATGAAGCGAGAACGACCTCGTGAACACAGTTTTTAATTGTTACCTCTGAATGGAGTCGAATCTAGACCTTGGTGCGCTACTATCAATACTTGAATGAGCGAATGATAATTATTGTAATATAAAATAATGTGGTTCTTTATTTTTTATCACAAAACAACCGGCGCGTAAATATAAATGGAATAATTGATGGACTTCCTAATAAATGTCGGTAAAAACCAGTACAATTTTGGCCAAATACAATCTTAGCCAATTCACACTAACGGAAATTTGTTTACCCGTGCTCGATGTTAACAAACTTTAATAAATTGTTTCAACTATAGTAATTACCCAAACCATGAACATAATTAAAGCATATATAACAGATAATTACGTAGGTATGTATCCTTTTTACTCGAATCTTTAAACACAACAAGTAGCGCAATTCTGAACGTCCGTTACGATCGATTTCAGTTACACTAAGATAACACTTTACAATTTTTATCTGATTTGTCTGAATTATTAAAGCTGTCTTTTCAACTTTTACTTCATTCAACCGCATTGTAAAATCGTGAGTGACAAGAAGATAGAACTATAGCCCTCTAAATCAATCCTTATAATTCTAAGAGGAGACTCGTCTCCAACAGCTAAACGATAAAAGAGTTCTGTTGATGATGATTAAAAAGATAATGTAAGATAAGGTGTTAATAAATGTATGTAATAAGGGGAGTATTTTTAATCAAATATGTATGTAATATAGAGAGTATTTTTAATCGACTTTTCACCTTTGCTAGCTACGTACATAAATAAAGAAAGGAAAAATCGCATCCTTTTTGTTAATTGACTCTCATATCCAGTGCGTGCGTACTAGATGCATAATGAAATAGTTTTCTTTTCATTACACGCTCATGGAATAAATTGTAACTAGTGTGGTACTAATTAACGATTAGCACAGACGAGACGTATCGACCTTGCCTATAAATTAATACATTACCACACATACAATGTGCAGTATTTTTAAGTGTCTTCAGGTACATACGTAAGTAATGTCGACCTTATACTGTTCAACATTTAATACGTGATATTATTATATCTCCAGGATGTGAATGCGAATCTCACCCGGGATAGATATTTGTATGTTGACTAGAATTATTTGTTCTAAATGTTGTCGTAAAATTGTCTATTTATGTATGTAGGTACTTAGACATTATACATGTGAGAATTTATTAGCCATGTGGTTAACACAGTCATGTTTCTAAACTGCAGTCTGATCAGATTATAAGCCTCCGCCTGGCTTCGAGTGTTTTGTCGTTCGTACACCTGCGTACGATCATCTGCGCCTCATTGCCGAGATGGCATACAGTACCTCGTGCTATAACATGCTACTCGCACTGTAAGCGTGAAATTATCCACCGCATGCCGCTGAGGAACTGCTGCTAGACAGCAGAAATATCTGCATCAACAATTTTGCCGGCAAACGAAGCGTGAAATCTCAGAGTAGAGATTGTTGTTTTCAATATTACTATACAAATAATTATATTACACAACGACATATTGTCTGTCGCGTTGCGTACAGCATTGTTTGGTAGCAGAACGGCGTGTAATTGGAGATTGGACGATGACAATCTTAATGGGATTGCGATGTACTACCGCCTGCTAGAGTTTTGTAAATATGTCGTCACAAACTACGTATATGGAGATTTGAGTAATTATCTATCCGTTTAGGCATAGTTTTAAATGATAGAGACATGGCCCAATTTTGAGCATATGACGCTGAACTAAGCGAAGAGGAACATTCAATAATAATAATGACATAGTATTAAATTTTTGGGATAATTTATATTCAATAATGAGTAGTAGTTATAGTAAGTAGAAGGATCGAAAGTAATTTGCCAGAACTGTAGCCAATCTAAATGCTCAATCTTTGCCTACTTCTGTGGGAAATAAGCTTGACAATGTGTTAATATACCTACATATGTAACATATAAACTTCTCTAAGCGCTCCATCCATCTATACAAAAAGGACATTTTATTTTTGAATATGGTGAGTGATCAGCTGACCATTACCATACCTTTATTATTGAAGTTATTTGAGCTACAAACCAGCTGCTACTCCCGAGTTCCAATTAAGCACACACCACATATTAATTTATCTCTCCACCACGCTCTTGAAAACGGAACATAA
>DWEE01003347.1:0-10591 GCA_018245755.1 Parelbella macleannani
ATTAATATTGCATAATATCCGTACCTATACATTACACTGGCAGGCCTTAGAACGTCTAGATCATTTGCCTCGCGGCAGTACTAAGTGCAGATCCACACTATTACGCTTTTACCTAGTCGGTATTCGTACACGACTTCGGTTTCCTGTATAGGGTTTTAACACTTTTAGCCGTATCAGGTTTTGTAGTATCGTGTACAGCCGTACGTTTGCGCACACCACTAGAAACCGTATACGATAACCTTGTCGATGAACCGTTACGAGGGCGCGAACGTTAACGCCAGGTCTAGTCGTACCGGCTAGAGATTGGTTTCAAACGATTCGTCTTTCGGTCGGAGCGGTGCGCTCCTCAGTCTATTTGTATACCAGCGGCGACCATCTCCGCCTTCAGGAGCAGCAACACATCTATCATCAGCCTTGAATTGTACCTATGTGAACGTAGTAATTGTTGCTAGCTGCTTTCATACTAACGAATACTAACTGGACTTATCTTAGCAACAGTTGCGATTCTGTTATCCTGTTACCAGGTAATACTTAATGTTAGTCTTATTAGGAACGTGTACTAACCTGGACTAACTAATACAGTCCTATCCTTAGTCCTGGTTGTGGTAGGTTGCAGTTGCCACAATGGGTAACAGCAGTTCGTGTCTGCTGCTCGCTCGTTTTCTGTTCTCTTTGCGTCGAAAAGTACAGTGTTATGCTACAAATACTGTGTAACAACGTAACATCACGCCTGTAGTCCCCGAAGGGGTATGCAGAGAAGTGCAGTACCTGCACTCCCACCTTTCACCAGTTACGTTGTTTAAGTCCCATGGAATGGGCGGTGAGCCTATTGCCATACACCGGGCACAATTTCAGATTCCGAGTCAATATTAGAAATTTTAAATTATAAAAATCCAATAGTACCCGACCTGGGATTTTAACCCGGTAGGTACCTCCGGATCGGCAGTCGCACTTGCAACCACTCGACCAACGAGGCAGACAATATGTTATGTATTTGTTTAAAATATGATTTTTAAGTCTTTCTTTTTTGTCATATCTTTTGTAATATCTTATATTAAAAAAAAGAACCAGATTTTTCTGCAATAATGGAAACGGACGCATCATAACTGCGACCAATAGATCCATATCTACACAATTATCAATGCCGTTGAAATATTACACCTAGTCATTTTACCTTTCATATTTTCTTCACTGCATTTGAGATAAAATTATAGCGCAAACAGCGACGACACACCAACTTAAACTTTATTATAAAATGGTATTACCGGATACGTTCGTTTCTGGTGTCTTACTATTGATCTCACATGAACACCAACTTCCACCGTCAACCTGGACTTCCTGTTTTCCTACTACCAACTATAGGACCTGTCATATATTTAAAATGGTCACTATTACGCAATGCTATACTACCTTTAAATTCATGAGAGAAAGGCTGCCCCTACATTCTCCAAATCATTCACAAATAATTACAAATTTCGTGTGGAAAAAAGAAACAATGAAATCCACCGTAAACATCTTTAATAAAATCGTACTAAAGTCACTTACCTATATTTGATCGTTTGCAGTACATAAACACACAAATACGCATGGACCCACGTTCGCTCATTTGTAACAAGTATACATACAGGTAGGTACATACATAAACACACTAGGCTTGTTTAATAAAACCTTATTAAACCTACACATATTTAGTTTCAACACACATTTATACACACGAACGTCGAAGCGTTCCAATTATCGCGAATCTCAATTACAATAAGCCATTTCGCAGTGAAGCTGATTGAGTCCGCATCAATTTAATTGAGCGTCTCTCGCTAATTAGTAGTCTTTAGTCGAGACAAGACCTAATTCAACGCAGCCGGACCGGTCCGCGCAGCCTTCTGTACACTGAGCACGCATAAATTATAGAGTAGGTATTATATACACATACATAGGATATATATTTAGCTCTATCTATAAAAGAGTACGTAATGGCTATATGTAATAACCACGATAGGTTTCTAACAGTAGACACATTTCGCACTTCGTGCTCTCTGCCTACTCCGTAAGGAATCAACCGTGAATCTCTTTATCATCATCGTCAACAATTTTATGGTTCTGCTGTGCATACACGTTTTCTCTCAGAATGGGTAAGTTTATGGCGGACCTTAGCTTTGTGAATTAATATATAGTTTACGTTGTTCTCTGCTCAAGAAATTCTTAAAAGTGAATATCCCATTAAAACTAATAAGTCAATAAAATGTAGGAAAATGATGGCAAGTTTATAAGCGATGAAAGTACGAGTAAAGCTCCGGTTTGTGATACTTAGAGATGTTTGGTAATCGGTACTCCCTACTTCATAAGGTGCCTGACGTAATGGTACACCCAATAATTACAGTAATAAAAGTAGTGTACAGAATAATTAGGTGGTATTAAGCGTTATAAAGCACCGTGCACATCCGTGCGGCAAGAATTAGTTATAAATATTTGTGTCTCAATCTCTCAATAACTCCAGTGCCGAGAGGGCACGTAGAGCGTTATAAAATGCCCTGCACATCAGCGCGCGTCCGCCCTGCGCTCTAACGAGCAGGCGAGCATCACGAGGCAGTTAATACTGCTGATGTCTCAATACCTCCCAGTGTGCGAGCCTATTATTTCAGTCCCACACGAAGCGGATTGTGGCGTTACGCTAATGTGGAGGTGGACTGTTTTTATATGTTCACGGACTTGTCACTTTTATGCGTGTGTGTATGTTTTTATGTGTGTGTATGTTTTTATCTGTGTATCTATTAATATCGATATGCGTTTGTGTCTGCAATTTGTTATCATCTTTCTTAGGTTATAGGTCTCAAAAGCTAGAGACCACATTCATATAAACTTATAAGTAAGTAATTTTACTATTGAACATGACAATGATGCAATAAATGTGTGAATATAAAGGAAAATTTTGTTTGAAATATTTTCTTAATGTACTCCTTATACAAGCAATGTGAAGCAGATAAAAGCAAAAGAGTGTAAAATTAAACGTACAGGATTGCTCAAGTAGTCCAATTCGTTATTTACTTCTAGGTACATAAGCTACTCTCTGTCTAACCCGAGGGGAACCTGGCGTGTGGATCTGTATGTATTGGATGAATTTGATGAGACTATCTGTCCAATATAGTGAAGGAAAGGAGCATATTTAGGAAGCGAGTGAGAATGGTAGAACCGGAAGTGGTAGAGATAATTGCATGTATTTCCACACCCTAAAGGGAGGCCATGGCGTAGACTCTTTTAACAGACAAATATGAATGCTGACCTCAATAAATGTTAAAGAAGTGAGAAAACTATGCCAAAGCTATGGAAATAGTCTATGCACAATTTTATTATTTACTGTAAAACAAGCCAATTCCATAGAATTTCACTATCCCCTATTTAGGTTTCAAAAGCGTGGTGCAGCAGCATTTGTGTGTTACTCTGCATGCATACAGCCATTCGTTCAGAAATGATCTACGTGTTGATATTTCAGACAAAATTAAACTTTATGTGCAACGCGTTGTGTCTATATTTCCCTTATCTGGTGGCATTTTCTTTGCTGTTCGCCAGAAAATACTGTAATTGAATCACGACTGTACTGATTGAGCTGTATGTTGGTGCGATAAGGTTCATTTTCGTCTGCAGCGAAATAGAAGTTACAACTTTATGCGATTGGCAGAGTGATTTTCAGATTGTGTAATGGCGCTTATATCGAATAGACGTGAGCGACGTTTGATTATAATGAAAAGGGATTCGTAATTTGAAAGTGTTAAGGTTGATTTTCGGTTGCAGAGAGCGAATCCAGGAGTACTGGTAAGGTTAATTCGAAAACTAGCTAGTGTGAGGTAAGTTAAATCGCGAGAAAGTAGCGCTATTTGCTACCGTATCGCGCGCCATCGCCCCGCCAGGGGCTCGGCGCTTTTGGTCAGCCATTCTCAATAAATAATGCCCCTCTTATCTTTTAATCGTAAATAGATGTTAAGTGTTGCATCTGTACTGATCATGATTATAATAATTTAATATAACAAATAAACGTGCTATATACGAATGTTGCTGACTGAATAATTTAATGAGTTTGTGCATTAAAAACGCAATTTATCTTTAATTAATATATTTTATGTTAACGAATATTTCAACAATTTTATTACACCTTCATAAAATTTTTATTAGTTATTTTTTCTCGTTAAAACTTTACGATGATTTAATATTGTTCAATTGAAGTTCGAATAGTCTTACTAATCATATTTATAGTATTAAAAGCATACCAGTGTACGTTAATTGAACTTTGTCTGCAATTTTAAAAGTTACTTAGTTTTGTGAAAAAATATTTAAGATACAATCCTACGTTCTATCGGTATGTCTATTTTTCGCTTCTAATTCCTCTAGAACTGTTAGCGTCCCCTGGCAGTGCTCGTGACGTCACATCTGCCGCTCCGCATCCGTCCAATCAGGGGCATTATATGTTAATAGGCTATTAGAATATATGCAGGCTTCTTCGCGCCGCGAGCTCTATCTGACGACGCCTGCCCAGCTTTACCTGATCTGCCTTGTCTATTGTTGTTAGTACATTTGCCAGTCTATGTTAGTTTGGATGTTTAGGTGGATGACGCAAAATTATTACGCATTTTGCTAGGCGAATATGAATCTTTTGTCTATTGTTATAAAGCTGTTGTAAGGCGGCTAGTAGCGCTTGTAAGTGTTTTGCACGGTGGCTTGTTAAGAGTATTTGAATTGTTCTTGTTGTAATCTCTTATTGTGTTTTGCGCAGTGCTTTGTTGCTCATTGGCTCGTGTTTTGGTGGGTGGCTGGCGAAGTGCTTATCTTACGTGAAATATCTTAAGTTGTTCGTATGTTGAAACACAGTTCGTGTGTGTTATTAAAATTGTTTGTGGAAAATTAGTTTGCTCACTTATGTAATAGGTATCTACTGACTTACACTTAAATGAAAGATTTACATGGAATGAACGCTGTAAGCAGATGTTAATGAGTAGTGTTCTATTGAAAGACATTCCTATTTTAACTCCCCATGTTTAAATTGTGAAAGATAGAGGTTTTTAGATAGATTTTACGAGAAAAGTGTTATTTGTATAGGTACAGATTTTATATAGGTACATATGTACATATTATGTATAATGTACATGTTATTATAAAATTAAAAATAACATGAAGTAATATAATTTTTTATCAGGTTAGCTTTGCGTTAGTTGGTGACGAAATTCAGTATCCGTATGAGTCACTTAAAGTTTCTTTTCGTTTCTGACGTGTTCAATTTCCATTTTATAATGGCAGACGTCATAATTTTCGAAAATATCTCAACGTGTTATTACTTTAATTTAAAAAGGAAGTCCCTATAAGTAACCTTAATTTAATGGAATATCAGTCATTAACCAACGGAAATAGTACCTTTATCAAAATTAAAGCCGTACAAAAAAATACACAAACTAACTTAACCTTACAAGTACCTACCTTGTTTTAGTTAAAACGAAGTCACAAGTTAATTTGATATCGTGTTAATTTTTCCAATTCCGTGTTGTATAATTAACTTAATTAATTTAATTGTATCATTAACTTAAATTCACTGTTTTGGAGTGAATTTTTCAAAGTACCCTCGGTGTATAAAAAAAAATCGAGTCCGCCGTCCAGCGGGCCTTTTTGTTAATTCGTGGCAGGTAAATGAGCCCAGCGCTGGCTACTGGTGGTTAATTGAAACATTATAAAGCGATCTTATCGCCAAAGACACCGAACAGGATACGGCTCCAGGGGGATTTTTATTGCTTCTCTTAAATATTCCGTGGTGACTTCTTAATTGGAAAGTTAGAAGAATGTTTTTATAAGCGTGGCCTGATGTGTTTTAGCGGTTAAAGTTTTAAGCTTACGTCGGCGTGCTTGTCTTGTCTTAAGGTGTCTCGTGCACCATGGTTTGATCACTTTGTATTATACAAATGACCAAATGTTTGTAGGTACATCGTAATAATATCTTAAGATGCAAATAAATGAATATGAATGAATAAAAAATGCTTTGCTGACTAGGGGTCAGAACACAATGGCTACTCTTGGGACTTTCTGTAGTCTACAAAAATCTGTGTATTTCGTCATCATTAGTCTGTCTCATTCCATTACTGAATATATGAAACTTATGAACCTTATAAAAGGGCTCTGCTCATGGTCCCCATCCTGGGCTCACGAATTGAGCATCGCAGAACATAGCTTCTCGCATCATCTACGTTGCTGCCTGTCGTCAGCCAGAGCCTTTTATATTAAATTCACACAGTTATAGCACATATGTATTAAATTCTAATTTAGAATCACGACAGTCCTCATTTCCTCATCATCATCATCAACAACAACTATCCGTCTATCATTCAATTGTTTGACACGGGTCTCCTGTCAGAATGCGGTTTCATAGATCATTTGTTTTTAATTCCATTTGCTTACCTATAATTGAATTAATTCACGTGTAATTGGATTGATGTCGACTCGGCTACATATTTCGGAATCGCTGTGTGGCTAATTATGTCGCACGTTGGTATTTTAACAGTATTTATTGTCCGCCGCCTTCTTAACTCAGCGGCTAAGTGGTATTATCGAGCTATAATATTGGATTATCTGAATTCTCTCTCGCCGCGGTTAACGATCCAATTTAGTTGGCGATTAAGCCATTGTAAGGTATGAAATATTTTACTTCACTGCAATGTGGAGAACGAATATCTTTTAAACAAACTAATTTACACAAAATTTTGAAAAAAATGAAATTATTGTTTGTTTGTGGTCTTTATTTTCATCAACTGTTGTGAAATTTCACTGAATTTCCTTTTTTGTTTCATATTTTCTTATACCTAGGTACCTACCAATAGCAATATTTTTATTACATGCCAATTTCTATGGTATTCAAGTATGTCACGTGCTTTACAACCTTCTTCCGCGATTGTTAACTTTAGACAGGGGAACCAATCCCTTGTAAATTGCATACGATTCAAATTTGAATGCAAAAAAAATCCCTATGCGATCTACTATGTACATACATATGTGTCTATTTAAACTGTTTGATGAAACAATACCTAACGTCGTCTTAGTTGTGGACTGAAATGCGTGAGAACAATCTATATTTTCGGACATCATAAATCTCCACTGTCAGTCACATTATTATTTTAAAGCTATTCAAACGCCATTTATAAAATACGGCCGCTCTAAAGTCGGGGCAGGTTTTCGTGACGGGCTACAAGAATAAAAAAAAACAGACAAAAACCATATGAAAGCGCCATATCTCGTTATTATTTCGGAAAACAATAGCGCCTGCACTGTCACATCCAGCGCGCTCCATGCAAATAATCATAAATAAATAAAAATAAATATGAGCCCCGCTGGAGCGATGTCTTATTTTGGTACGTGTATTCGCTATCACAGAAGTTGCGGCCGCTGGATGCGTCCTAATGCTTGTCATCCCAAAACTACGCCTCATTTGGACACCGAAGCAATGCCAACGCTTGTCATCTCCTATAAAGTTCTAACCGTGCCAGTTCAACTGATGATAGGAATCAATTTTGATCTTATTCTTGATTGCACATATTTTTATTTTAAGCAGAGCGAGTATATTTGGCATTCGAGCGTTCCTTTCAAGGAGCTTGCCCTAACAATATAATGCTTATTATTGCATCAACCATCCGCACGACACCATTCACGTAGAAATTACGCCAATCAATTGAACACAAAAATCCACTTTGTATAAGTATTTCTGTTTTCTTGTTTCTTCAAAAATATTCATTGGTACGTAAAAGTTCGGTACTGTTCTCTATAAAAATAATATAACACTACAAATAGGTACTGTCAACTTCTCATTTTAGGTTATGATAAAAGAAAACTTGCGGCCATCCATACAATCTAAGATGACTGACATATTGCTTACGCGAATACGTCGTGAAAACTTCGCATTTTAGCATTTGCTGTATTTTCCGAATACAATAACACAAGTATCACTAAGAATAGGTAAGTGACGGATTTGCGACCGTATCTTAGCACACTTCACAGTTTTGAAATGAGAAGTATTTTTTTTAAACATCATAAATACTAGTTAATATAACAGCAATTTTTTTCGGTACAGCATAAAACCTAGGTAACGCAACAAATCTAGATATTTGTACATCTACGTTGGTAACGAGTTGCACGCTGTCCAAACAAGGCCCTCTGTCCGGCCGGCGCCATGTTGGATCCGTAACAAATGTCGCCATATAGAAAATAAAGCCCCTTCGTACCGCCTGCTCGTACCGCTCGCTCGTACCGCTCGCTCGTACTGCTAGCTTGTACTACGCTGATCACAGCAGGCATTTACTTAGATGTCGCTTAAATTGTATGCTTTGTCGCGGTATGGCTCTTTTATAGAATAGATGATAATCAAACGATATTACTAAAATAATAATTTAATAGTGACTAAAGTATTGGCTTCATAGTTTCGTTACGGTGCTAATAGTATTCTTTATTAGAATTATAAAAAATTATAAAGTAACTCGATTTCCCTAAAAACGACGCTTGCATCATTTACATTCATAAAAAGATGAATTATAACGCTGAAACGAAACTTATGTAAGTACTTGACACTGCGAGAGATAAATTAATGAAAGAAGTCATAAGAGATTTACAGCATACATATATATTATTTACTTTGTTTCCTGTAAACAATTTCCACAAGTGAAAGTGATGTTGTGGCATTGAAGAAAACATTAGAGTTTTAAGCAAACGTCATTCAATATGAACATACATTAAGATACATTGATACAAAACAGAAAAACGTTCTTTAAATGGGTACATTTATCACGTTTCCAGGATTTATTTGATTACGATACGCAATTTTACATATATTTCAAACGATACTAGTCTTAATGCTTAACTACGTAAAGGTAAAAATTGTTTGTATGTTTCACATATGGACTATTTGTATGCAACACGGGATAGGGGAGGCGTGTTTTCCGCTCGAAATTGGAAAAATATTTTCATTTTCCCCAACGCTCGGCAATTTGAATATAGATTAGAAATGCGAAATCGTTCTCGAAGGTTCCACGCCATTTTTGTGTTCAACTGCGAGAACGTACCTATTCGGGTGAATGTTTTGTATTGAATACTTTCATGGATTCAAATCAACTTTGAATAATAAGTATAAGAATATAATGACAATTGTGTGCTATTAAATATTCATGACGCTTAACTGTATCGTAATGTTGGTGGTATTAATAGTGCCACATTTCTAACCTTCGACCTATTTATTTATTCGTATTGGCCATATTATATTTATTCATAGACAGGTTATAAAAACAGTTAGGTACACCTTTAAGTACTTATAACGAGAGCGAAAATCAGCTTCAGATGTCTACTGGAAAGACATGGATATTTTCTCATGCACGTCTGGACCGGAATCTGGAGCTAAGTTAAACCACTGTAACCTGACGTAATACGGAGCATACTTTGCTCATAGCAATCAATTCCGGCACCAAAAATATCTACCTAGTACAAGTGTGGTCAAATAAAGTTACCGTTAGCGCCTTGAGTACCTATCTATATTTAGATGTAGAAAGTATTTTTCGTCCGCCGAAAGTTACAAAAAAGATAATCCCATAACAGTTGGGGTGCCGCCTCTAATGCTCTGTAAACATATGGTTTTTTCAAAGCCGGGCGCCTATTTCGTTGTCAATAACGTTACTACTTTGAAACGATCACTTCAATATCTGTATTGCTATTTTATCTGTTTATGAGGAATGGTTAAGTAAGCTGTTAGTTGGTCTGCTAAGTCAGTGAAACAGTGGTCCTGATTGCTAGCTGGCTGCTGGTTCTTTTACTATCCAGGATAAATGGAACCTGATGAGTAACCGTGGGTAGTTTGACATCATAATATATGGCGGAATGTTACTTCTGCCAATATAAATATTATTATCTATGTTTTTAATTATTTATAGGATAGTTTGTTTCATGATTAAATGTTTATGGTTTTATTTTGCATCCAGATAGTTACATAATACTGGCTGACTGACACATAACAGGAAATAAGCTGTGCGTTCGAGTATTATAATATATTACTTGATAAGCACTAAAACTGCAATACCGTCATGAAATTGGACGTATTTGTTACACTCAAGAGGTATTAACCATTCAAATTTTGGTATAGTACATATGTACGCGACTATATTTGAGTGACTAAATAAAATCGCCCGCACAGTGCGCTCTCTAAACTCAAGTGGTGCGCAGAGTCCTTAGCGCCAGCACTTCCTTTCATCTCGCCGAAAGTGTGGAGAAAGGCGTTGATTCAGTTAAAGCCTTTGTATTTGGAACTACTTTTTAAACTGGGTGTAATTTTTTGCATAGCCATTTAAATTTTTATTAAATACTTCCGGCGGCAAAGTAGAGCGAGATGTGAAGACGATAACTTGTAAACTTGATAAAAAATATGCTCTCAAATAGAGCAAATCCAGAGAAAACAGCACAAAACAGAAAAAAAAAATGTTTTGTACAGTTAAAAGAAAGAAAAAAATAAACTTAACGTCACATCTGTATTCCCCGAAGTGGTAGGCAGAGGAGTGTTACACTCCCACGTTTAACCAGTTACGTCCCATGC
>DWEE01003348.1:0-10590 GCA_018245755.1 Parelbella macleannani
CCCCGCATCCAACCGCTGCCAGCCACTTTGCGTATATCGTCACTCCACCTAGCTGGAGGACGTACTACGCTACGCAACCGTGCGTAGATGTTGTATAACGTATATAATAAAATGATATCATTTGAATAATATATTTACATTTTATATTCCAAAACACTTTGTATCAACTATGATTTTCTTTTGAATATAATTTTTACTAGCTTACGTCTAGACAGCGATAAATTATAATTACAAAGGAGAACTAATAATAATATGAGTAAGATTCGCGGAGAAGAGATGTACGCGTGGAGCTACATTAATCCACGCTTCGGGCGACACTCGCGAATGTGTTTTAACATTTGTTTTGACTTTAAAATTGATCTACATTGTATCGTGCCGTCGTATAGTGAAATCGAGCTGAAAATCAACATCCGATGATTAAATTAAATCGTTCAAGGTTCTTTATCAGGGTCGTATGTGTACCTACATATGCGTATTTGTAGTAATTATAACTACATATTATACTATTAAATGTTTCGTGAGTATTTATACACATGACTATATATGTACCGGCTTAACTCACGTACGTTTTTCGGGATAGCCCGACTAGTTTCGGACCTGTACGGGGTCCTTCATTATGAGCTCCGACCATTCGCAGCCAGGCGGGGGTGATGACTGCCGTGAAAAACATATGTATGTGAATTAAGCCGGTACACATACCTACAATCAATCATAACTATCTTTATCATTATTTGCAGTAATTATAATTATCACTTGTATTACATATAACGCTGTAGGATTACCACATGAATAAATAAATAAAAAAAAAATTTCAATAATCTTCAACCTCAGTTCATCGAGTCTATGTACATACGTACATTGCGGTAAAATTATTAAAGTGTGTTAGTCTCGTCTTTAATAATTCTTATCAACGCAATTTGTCCTTTTTCTATTTGACATGGGTCTCCTGTCAGAATGATAAGGGTTAAGTCTGCAGGCTGCCACGCTGGCCAAGTGCGAAGTAGTAGATTTCACACGCCTTAGAGGTCATTATGGTAATCTCTCAAGTGTACACGTCTCTCACAGTTTTTCCTTCGCTCTTGAAATTGTAAATACGGAATATTAAAAATGCACTTGACTGCCTCGTTGGTCGAGCGGTTGCGAGCGCCACTGCCTATTGCCTGTGTTCAAATGCCGGGTCGGGTACTATTGGATTACTATTCTAATTCAGAATTTCTAATAGTTACTAGGAGTCTGGAATTGTGCCCGGTGTATGGCAATAGGCTCACCACCTATTCCATGCGACTTAAACGTAACTGGTGAAACGTGGGCGTGTACTAGACCCCTCTGCCTAACCCTTCGTTACGTATGTTACATAGTGATATAGATAACATTACTAATTTTACTCGTTCTTGTCACACAAACAAAAGTTCTAGGTGCGAATAGAACCCAACACCTACATCATCAATATTCAAGTTCGTTTATCATTGAATCTACAGATTAATTTAACATCGATTGGGAATGTCATCGAAGGCGCTTGTCGCATCGACAATATTTCAATATCTATTTCTGAGTCGACATAGTTACGTTTAGTACTGTACGCATTTATTTCAGCCCTTTTCTCGTTCCATTGTTGGACACGGGTCTCCTCTCAAATTGAGAGGGTTAAGACCGCTACGCATGCCAACTGCGGAAGTGTAGACTACAAACGCCTTAAAAACATGTTTATTAAAAAAAACCCTTAAAAATACACACGCCTTAAAGACTTGTTTATTTGAAAAAAAAATGCCTTAAAAAACACACGCTTTAGAAACTTTTCTATTAAAAAAAATGTCTTAAAAACACACGCCTTAAAAACATGTTTATTTACTGTATACATATATTGAGATAATTGATTATGTGAGTCCAATATTGAAATACTGTCTTGATGGTTTAAGAAAATATATAAAATTTACTTTACATCGTAGTCGTCGTGATTATCATTTTAAAAGTTTAATATAAAAACGTTCACCGAAATATTGTGCTGTAAAACGTTGTAAAGATTTTTTTATCGCTGACTATACTACATATGACGTCGGATTTAAAATCATCGGAACAGGGCTATCTGGGCAGTTGCCAAATTAAGCCGCTTCCGCACTAGACGGGCAGTCGGCAGCCGGTTGTCGCGTAGTAGGTTCTGAGTAGCGAATAGGAGGTTTAGTATATTTACCGTGGTCAAATGAGTGATCTAGTAAAGCAGACTAGAAATGGTTGGTTGGTTCCTTGCTAATTAGTTATCGACAGATGACGCTGAGAGCGAAACGGCAGTAACATGTTGGCAAAGAAATTGCTGTGAAGGTATGAAGGTAGTGAGGTATCTGTCTTTAGCATTTTGTAAATAGGTAATTTTGCCTTTTTATAATTATACTTTTTGTTAACTTACTCACATTTTTGTAAATATCGTAAACAGTTTTGTATAACCTGTATATCAGCGAATAAATTAATTATTTCTTCTAAGTATCTCGTACTAGTGAGCGGCGAAATTTCGCCTAATGTGTTGTTGCCCTTATATGATTTATTAAATGACGTAACTATCACTCGCGGCTTAGACACTTTTGTGCAAAACAAAAAAAATATCGCAATATATAACAAGCAAACACTACATTTAACACCCTTGTACTATTATAAGATATTTCGTGTGCCTTATTCGTGTTTCGCACGTCTCCATCGCTGACGTTATCTCGTTTGATTCGAGAAACTTCGTTTAGTATATTATATTGTGTTTGTGAAAGTAAGGATCCTTTCAAATAGTCGTTTTTTTTAAACGGTCGGAGAATAGAGCGGATTTTGATCGTATTTATAAGAAAATTTTAGCACGTTTCAGTAAATTTTATTATTACTCTTAAATTTTTAATGACAAGGGAACACTAGAGCGCCGTCTCGAAACAATTGAAATGTAAATATAGACTTATTAAAATGTACTAAAGTTCTCTTTTAATTACGATCAAAATCTGCTCTGCTATCCGTGTCTGTCTACATAAAAGGATCCTAAAGCGTTAGTATTTAAGTCGTTAATTAAAGTTGGTACCTTACAAGTTTATTACATTCGTTCTCTGTTCTTGTCTCCTTTGTTAGCTGTAACGAAACGTAACGTAACGCAAATTATAACTGTTTAATCTCGTTCGTAGTTGGGACGACGCACTGCTACCAACGTGGTATACCATTTAAGTTAACTTTCTGCATAAAATTGCAAATGTTACTGCCAGCTCCGTTATTACATTCAGGTTGGTCGTCATACAAGCATACATACCTTCATATTTTACGCTAATAATTTCCTTCTTGCGTCTCGCTTATTTTGTATAGAGATTTAATCGCAGGTTGAAATATCGTGATATATGTACCCATTGTCTACATTGTCATAATGGTTGGCAGAGTGGACTCTTTCCCACTTGCAAAGAGACTAATGCAGAATGAAAGGCATTATTTATTTTTTTACTATGCACTATGTACTTTTTATTATGTACTTTGTGTATCCTTTACGATACGATACCCTGTGGTAATAAAATTGTTTTCTTTTTCAGGTATGTTATGTTCCATCCGGAACCGTTGAGCGTTTCTCGTGAGTACTTGATCATGCGACACGAAATTGCCAGACAGTATCGTGTTCGGAACTATAAACATTCAGTACGAATGTAGTAATAATATTAGCTTGGGACAGTTCACACACGGCCATCTGATCCTGTGCTAATTGTAATCAGAGCATTATGACAACCAGACAGCTGATAACCTACCTATATATATACGTAACATCTACTCGTCTGTAATCCTCGAAGAGGTAGGCAGAGGAGTGTAGTACACTGCCACATCTCACCAGTTAAATTTAAGTTCGGTATAAACGTTTATAAATTTACACTTATGTAGATAGTTTTATACTCAGAGTATTTGTACTCATCAAACAAATGTTTGTCTTCGTTGGGAGTCGAAACCCATTACTGTCGGCTCAATTGTTAGAAACACTAACTACTTGTGCGATAGTTCAGTCAGCGAATGGATAAAAGACGGTGTTGATTGGCGTCTAGAGTTCTATTGTACCTATTGCCACGGTCAAGCAGCAGTTTAGCCTCCTGTGACATGGCTACGATGTTGAAGATAGATACCGAGTACGTTGCCACGCAAAGCGTTTCGTCTTAAATTTTCATTAGATATTAAGTATTTTCTCAAGCACATGAAGTATACGCCTGTTTCCTAATTTAGGTTGAAATTATGTTATAGAAGAAAGTTATTGTATTTGTACACAAATTACTGTGTCTCTTAATTGTAGCCATTACAACGTTCTAAGCACTAGACGACAATAGGGACTACTAGTATTCGCCGCGAAGAGCCTATTACGGAGGCTTAGCATACACACACAATGTATATTATTATAACACTTCCAGCGAACTAACTAAGCCTTAACTATTAATTATAACCGCGAGGTCTTCTTTAATTACTGGCAGACTTAGTACTCCGCTCATAAACTTAGTACGATGGAGTATTTGCTCGCATTTATGCAAATACCGACCTTATTCTTTATTATTTTGCTAATATTAAACGTTCAATGTTGCATGAAACACGTGTAGTCGTGTTACATAATAGTGTTTTACGATTACGTCGGTGTTTCTAAGTCTTTAAAGGTTTTGTAGATTAGACATGTAACAGAATTTAATGCGTATGGGTTTTGTTGTTTCTTGTGTCGTATCACGGTTGGCGCTTAGCTTGTATAGCGTTGCAACTTTAGTGTTGACTATTTAAAGTTACGTGTTAAAACCTACAAAACAACTTAACAAACACACCAACGATGATAGTTGTACTGCAAATCATTTGAAATAAATTAAAAAGCAATGTAAAAATTTATGTTGAGGAATTTTGTGCGTTGGAATTTTATAACTTGTATGTTTAAGACATACATACGAGTAAATTACGTAACAGTTCTAGTCTGCAAAGCGAAATTTTGATTAATCGTTAAGTCTTTTTACCCTGATATTGCCTCGATGACCTGTTTGTGATTGTAACCTATATCGTTTAAGAAAAAATATACTAATCACATATAGCCGCAAAGTAGTCGTCTTCATTCAATTCTTATATTCTTAAAAAACTAGTCGTGGTCGAGTGTAACATTTGATACTGGCTAAATGTTTGTTTTCGATAGCTTTTTCCGTCGTTCTATAGAACATGTTATAAGCAAGCAAATAAGAAAATCTAATATGTATAATGAGTATAAATATCTGTAGACGAGAAAATATAAACTTCATTCGCCTGCGTAATTTCGAACAGCAAACATTTAATCGTACTTCTCGAATTCTCTAACATTGAATTCGAATTTCCAATTTGGAACTTTTCAGGTGTCGGTTTCGATAAGTGTCTCGAACATTACCCGTACACGTATTTCCAATTCTTGCAAGAACCAGTTTAAATTGGTCTAAATTTTGTTTTAAAATCGAATGGGTTTTGAATATTGAAGTGTTTTTCGTATGTATTCCAATCCTAATCCGACCTAGTAGATTGATATCACGTTTGACTCATATATCGACGTAAAGGTTAACCGTGCAGAGGGTTCTGGGTTCGGTCCTCGGCGAGATAGACATATCAATGATCATTTCAGATATCTGTTTTGGATCTGCATTTATGAATGTAGAGTTATTATTTATGTATCGTTATAGTTACAAAGCAATAACTGAACAATGCCGAACTATGACTTTGATTATTTCCTTCTTTCTATTATATTTTTCGTACCTTTTGTCGTTCCACTATTGGACACGGGTCTCCTATCAGAATAAGAGTGTTAAGGCCATAATCTGCCACGCTGTACAAATACGGGTAGGCAACGTTCACACACCTGAGAGAAAATATTTAGTTATTTATACTACAGTATTATTTTGTTTTAAGATGAAAAGCTCCATTACGTAAATGTCTATTAGTCACTTAGACAAATGAAAACAATCGATTAAGTGCTTCCGGTTGTGTTGACATTTTTAATATTATTGTGTTTATATATCTAGTTAGTTAAGTCTTAAACCATCTACATCTTTTTTTTTTATTGTTCCATTGTGAAGTTCGTCCACCGGTCTTTACAGCGTGAAAAAAGCATTAGCCATCATCATCATCATCACGTCAGCCTCTTCCGTTCCACTGCTGGACCAGTCCCAGTAGCAGTAGGAAAGCATTAGTGTCGATGCAAAATAATCAGCAAGCGTTATAAAATATCTGTAACTTGAAGTCGTAAATTTACAATTTAAGATCTTGAAATTAAAAAACATTTTCTACCAAATTTTCTTTACAGAAACAATACATACATAGATTGTTTTCTTATTTTCCTCAATAGACTTGGCATAAATCGTGTAGTAAATTTACAAAAAGAGATTTTAATGTTAAAAAAGTTGTTAAAACTTCCGATGCTCTTTTAGTGAAATTATTATAGAAATTTTAATAGTGTATAGATAATTCTAACGTTTGGGGTTTCGCACGAATCCTCGAAGCCGCAGCTATCCCCTCGCGCGTCGTTAACTCTGTTTCGTACGGCTACTTATTACCCCAAAGCACCCAGATTATCTTATATTAACGAATATTAGCTTAGCGCCCACAATGCGTATTATACGATATTTGCGTTAAAATAATCGAGTGCGTCAAATTTCAGCGAAGCCTTTCGGATTATTTTCGTAGTAGACTCGACAGTTCTATCAGGAGCAGTAAAGCGTCTGTGATTGGTCTCGAGTTTGATAGATACTGTCACTGACTGCACTGATACTAGCATATACTAATTGTAATTGAAATGGTTTCTTAACTTGTGCTTAGTCTTCATTCAAATTAATCCCAAGTGATATTTTTATTAATAAACTACCGAACCTGGCCATTATCAGTAGATAACAATTACCGAGGGTCTTAAAGACAGTGCGAAAACCTCTTGCTTTCCAAGTCTCGAAAGGATTGCACCATAACATACGACCCATTTTTTATATCCTCGCGACCAGATGTTCTTCATTACAAAGTTTGTATTTAGGTAATAGCAAACAAAATACATATATAGTAACACTTATACTAGCCGCTTTCCAGCCCCACTGGGTGCGTGGAGCGTTAAGCTCTTGTCCATTAGGTTGTGTGGAACTGGGGAAAGCGAAGTTTTGCTGTATAAATAGCGGAATATATTTAGTAGACCGTCACTTGTCGCTCGTCGCAGCCGCGCTATCTGGGTCAAGCGCTGTTCCGCAAGAATATTTATTTTCGACGACAATGACAAGTAATTGTTCAGGTTATTAGTACTCGTATGTAACAATGGCACAGTTTGCTTTCATCTGGCTGGATCGAATCTCCATGGTTGGGGTGGTGGTGTCATTCTTATTTTTAGTTGCTAGAGTTGTATGTTCTTTTCAGTTGCAAGAGAAATCCCGATCAGCATGTACACGGGGTTGGCTGGCAGAAGTTGGTAGCAGGCTTTCAGTAAATACTTTGTGGTAATAAGTAATAAATAAAACAGATCAATGAACAACAATAGTCGAAAATATAATGAACATCAGATTAAACTAGATTAGAATATTGGAAATTGATTAGAATTAATAAGTTTCAATTGGGTGCTTCTGTTACTTCGTTTGATATTTGGTCCAGAGATTACTAAAACGTAACATCACGCCTGTGATCTCCGAAGGGATAGACAGAGGAGTGTAGTACATCCCACGTTTCATCAGTTCCGTTTACGTCCCATGGAATAGTTGATGAGCCTATTGCCATACACCGGGCACGAATCCAGACTCCAAGTCGCTATTAGAAATTCTAAATTAGAAAAATGTAATAGAACCCAGGATTTGAATCCAGGACCTCCTGATCGGCGGTTGTGCTTACAACCAAGATGCTTAAGATTACTATATTTGCTGTATACTAGTGTCTCGGTACAGTTTCACCCGTTATTTGTAAATATTGAAACTTAGTAAAAAGCATTTGAGAGAATCTATTCTCCATACATTATTATCATTGGCGATTTGTGTAACGTATGCAAGGAACCTTTTCTGTTAGCCGGATTTTTCCAACTACATCCACATTTATATTTCAGATCGAAAAATTTACATATCTGTTACACAATTTTTGCAAATAAATGTTCTTTAGAAAGTGTGAAAATCTTCTCGTGAACACTATATCAGAATCTTCCGAATTGTTATATTACCCGTACTCCCGTGTTATTAACTAAGAAAGGCAAACCGTTTTCTCAGATCTATCTCTCTCAATCCGTATCTACTATTTGTCTATGTATTCATGTAAAATCCAACCTTATTACATGTCTACTCCTTCCTCAGGAATCAACCTATATATTTGTTATTACGATACCAAAATTTTTCTGGTGATTTCGGAGATCGAAGCACTTGACCGGACAAACAAACGTGACCGGAATATTTTGTTTTATTATGTTAAGTTAGTAAATGATGTTTATACAACACCAAAATTTCACATTGCAACGTCCAGCATCCGTGTAGAGCTCCGGAGTTAATAGACAACGTCAAAAATCCGCTTTTAGATGAGTGAAAGCTTGTGAAAAGTTTTTCATAAATTTTTGGTTTCGGAAAGATAACAATCAGTATCAATGCGTCGGAACCCTAATGATATTATTAATGATACAGAGTAATATCCAACTAGCAAGTTTAATTATAAATGTATTAATGAAACGGTGTGATGGTTTTCATCCCCAAGACATTTGTGGACTGCAAGCAATTCATATGCTACGTAGCATTTGTATGGATTAAATAGATTCAGATTAAGTTGCCAAATACTTGAGTTTGACTAACTCGTGTCCAATGCGTAGTGAACGTGACTGTTGAGCCGAGGGTATTTGTTTAGTGCTTGAAAATTAATGTAAAAAGAAAGTTCTAAATGAATACATATTAATATGTACATATAATATATGTACGTATTTCATCTATCATCTGATTACCATAACACATGCTCTCGTAGAACCTAGTTTGGAATAGGATGGCTGTTTGTGGACACGTCCTATTTAATTATTGAGTTACAAATAGACTAGTATTGCACTAGAACATGATATAATATCGCGTGCGGCGGTCGAGATGTGATGGTTATGTAACTGTCGCAATGAGGAGCAACGTTTCAGCTTTCAGTACGATGTGTTTGTTCATATTAGCCTCTATCTACGCTGTGCACGACGTCATGAAGCAACATTTTTATGGTATTGCAGCATATAAAATGTTCGAAGTCGTAGTTCCGATGTTTAATACACGTATTATGTAAATATGACCATGTTTTTACACTCTTCGGAGTATCTATTTCAAGAGTATCAATAATTTTATGAGATACTAAGAGTATGTTACTTTCAATTTGTTTCGTATAGCGCTCCTAAATAACATTTTTTTTCGTCAAATAAAACGAACTTATGGTCCGATTAAGGCTTAGGGGCAGACTGTTCCAGTTTTTACCTACATACTGTATGTAATTCACATAAATATGTTTCAGCATAATAAGGTCTATTACGATGATGTTGGTTGATGAGGTTGGGGGGACAAAAGATTTCCTTTGAAGTGTATAATTAAACTTCGGTTACAGCAATAAAAAGGTTCCTTTTCGTAATTAAATTTGATAATATCTTACACCACGTTTTCACTTTATATAAACAAATCGAAAAGTCTGTTTGTACGTGACACGTGACCAGAAACTGATACCATATCCTTAGCCTTACCCATATTACAGTTTTTTAAATACTGAATATTATTGGCACTGAAAATTTATTGCAGAAAATTTGCAAATAGGATTTACAAGTATGCTATGACGTAAGTCGTGCCGCATATAAAATATTACGACTGATTGATTCGAGCTTCAAACTTTACGCAAGACTTTATGACTCTTGGAGGAATATCAATTTTTATGTGGCACAAAAATTTTTTAATATTATTGTGGCTGCAATGCAGATTTTGATTTGAGTGGTAACTAGTAATCAAACGAATATGGATAACACTTAATATGAAATTTTAAATTTAGAAAAGTCTCATTTTTTATTAAAAACCGTTTTTTCGTACCTTGCAATATTAATAATAACTTTTATCCATTAAATACATACTCCAAACCATCAAATAGATAAGTATGCCAACCCGCACTTTGCCAGCGTGGCAGACTATGGATTTAATCCTCTCAATATGAGACTAAACCCCTATTCCACCACTGAATTGATACGAAAGAAGAAAATACATACTTACTCGTAATCCTATTAGCCACTAATTATAATATGCTAGTATTCTTTGTAAAGCAACCGTAGATTAAGAAATAACGAATACATAATTGAATTGAATATATCTGAAATTGAGTTCACACCCAGGTCTCACATGATCACTCGTGCAAACGGAGCACACTCTTGGTTCAAGTGCAAGGTCGATCGCGATCAATGAATGTCAGGGTCGGCGGCGGTGGCGCATGTTGGCAGCGGGTGGCGATTTACGAACGCTCCAAAACATTTATTATAAGCTTAATATGACATTTTTATAGAGTTTATTATAGCTTATAGTTAACATTTTTATTAACCCTTTAGGGGTGTTTGGGGAAAAGCTTTAGCCGTTAAGGGTTTCCCGTTTAAATGCTGTTCGTGTTTAGGTAGAGGCTATATTC
>DWEE01003349.1:0-10590 GCA_018245755.1 Parelbella macleannani
CCTGCCGCATGCTATGCCCGCTCGGTTTCGAGCTGGACTCCAACGGCTGTCCGATGTGCAAGTGCCGGGACCCCTGCTCCTCCATCACCTGCCCCGGGCAGCTCTCCTGCCAGCTCGAGGAGACGCCGTGTCTCAGACCACCCTGTCCTCCAGTGCCCACTTGTAAGTGTTTCAGTAGGCATGTGGAACCCTTACATCGGATGCGGATTTTTGAGATTGGAATCTTTTCGAAGACAATTTGATGTTTGATTGGTGGCGTATTAAAGGGGAACCCGACTCCTATTGCTGTAAATTTACGCTTCTGCTAATACTATTCAATATAACTATTACAATTACGTGTATTTATATATTAATACTTACCAAATATTTTATCTAGATCATAATAATATGTTTGTGTTTAACTAAGATAATAAACCTTGCTTAATATTTCTTGCTTTAATAAAATTTTTACTAAAAATAAAGATACACCAGACTACTATTTGAATTTTCTTTATTATAAAGCATCACAAAATTAATTTATATTAGTAGTTCAAGAACAAGACGAATGTATTTAAGAGTTACGTTTCCTTTTTCACCAGGCAAACGAGGGCGAAGTCTTCAAAACATATGTCCAGTGGGAGAACCAATTCTAATAACCGAAACGAGTCGACCATTCCTGTGCGGGACGGATCCTGGAAAACCCAACTGCCCGCCGCTCTATAGATGTCTGGTGGAACCAGGTACACTTTGTATACACGTCTCTTGTTATCTTCTATCAAGATCCAAAAACCCAATACAAAGGAAAAAAGACGTCTCTTACAGGATTAAAGTGAAATCTCTTATTGTTTTTGAACTGCTGATGATTCTTCCAGGAAACGATTACGGAGTCTGCTGTCCAGCGTCGCTCGAACTTCAGAAAGCTGGAACTTGTCCTGCACCAACAACATCAGATTTGGACTGCAGCACGCCTTGCGCCCACGATTTGGAATGTCCATCGATGCAGAAGTGTTGCGACGGTGGGGAGTGCGGAAGACATTGCACGCTACCCCACAATGTCACTATGTGCACTCAGCAGAAGCTCCTGGCTGAGCTGCTGGTGGTCAGCGAGAAGGAGGGTCGAGGGTATGTGCCGCAGTGTGATGCCAACGGTGCATTTGAATCAAGACAATGTTCCAGAAACGGACTGGTGTGCTGGTGAGTTTATTTTATTCTGACGGCCAACCTGAATTTGTAAGAAGACATTTTATTTTATAATATTTTGGCCATATTGTAATTTATGACTTGATGTTATATATTTTCAGAAGGTAATATGAATTTTGTGTTGCATACCATAATATTTCATCATTCTCTCGTTCTGATTGTCCAAATTATTCTGTAGGTGTGTAGATACAGACGGTAACAAGCTCCGTGGATCCATGGGTCCTGCTGCTCAGGTGCATTGTTCCGAAACTCCTCGCCCAGCTCGCTCTGGCGGCAGAAGTCTAAACTCCTGCGCCCGAGCACTCTGTGCTGGCGTCTGTGAATATGGGTACAAGAGTGGAACTGATGGATGCCCTACCTGCGAGTGTGACGACCCCTGCGCGGGATTCCCCTGCGGAGATGGCGAGGAATGTGTCAGGGTTAAGGACGCTGACTGCTCCGGTGACTTCTGCACGGGATACCCTGTGTGTAAGTAATAAATTAACTTTAAGGGCTGAAAGAATAACTTTTGCTTAGCTTTCTACATAAGGGAGTTTTTATTACAAAGATCAACTAATGGGAGTTTTTTGAAGCAAATGAAAACTATGATAACACTCGTATGTAGATGATTTGTAAAATACCTAATGTGTCCTTCCAGGTCGGCCTCGCATTTCTTATGATAACCCCTGCGAAGAGGGCGCACCGGCCACGGACGATGAAGGTTCAGTAGTATCATGTGGAATCGACCAGGACTGTCCGGATGGCCACTTGTGCTCGAAGGCCAGACGGAGCGGAGGAGCAGTGTGCTGCCCGGATCCACAATACGTTGATAATTCTACTGAGACTGATATTATGGAGGTAATGACAATTGTCGTTAGTGATTTACATTTAAAATCAGATCCAGAGTTTAATTTATTCATTCATTCAGAGTTCATTTATTTACGAGCAACTTCGTTCTCTGTCAATAATCGTTAAAATAGTTAAGTTCGTATCATATTTAGCTTGGCAATCATCTGACTGCTCATCTGATGATTGCCTGAAGTGGTGACCGTCGTAATATTCGTGGAGCGGCCCATTATTGCCGGTTTTTCAGGAAATCTCTTTGCGCCTTTCTTGTAGATCCCCATATCATTGTGACCTGAAAAAAAAAAATGTTGAAAATATGTTTAAATATAAAAAAGTTTAGTTTATTGATCAATTTACTCAAATATGGGATACTCGTACAAAACAATAGTATTTCGGTTAATTTGAATGTTCAGATCAACTTCGAGTCGTGCGGCGCGGAAGCAGAGGCGGTGTGCGGGCTCAACTCCACGAGCAGCTGCCCCGAGGGTGTGTGCGCGGAGGGGCTGGCCTGCTGCTCCACGGCGCGCTGCGGGCCCGTCTGCGTCGACCCCGCCAAGATGCGGCTGCAGACCGACCGGGTGGACGACACTCCTACCAGTGAGAACTCTTACTATCTCTTCTTTTCTTTTAACTCCTTTACATGTATCATTACAGGAAAACTTTGATGGAATAGAATAGTAGTTGAACTTGGTGGATACGTTATTCAGTTATATTTAGGGTTTGTAACATGATATGTGTAGTTCGTTCGTTCGTTCGACAAAATCGCTCAACTGATAGGTGAGTACGTACTGATAGGGTTGTTACATTCTCATATCTGTGTATCACCATGATGATTGGCGGGTTTGTTCCAAGGTTACAGAACCTGACTGCGGAGATGGGGGCGTGGAAATCGATTTGCACTTAAGACAAATATTTGCGCTATCAGCACAAATATTTCTTTAGTGTTTAGGTTAGGTTAGGTAATGTTAGGTTATGTTATGAATATTCCTTCTGTGTTTAGGTATAAAATAAACAATCAATAAATGAACATATAAAAGACTGTAATGTCTTCCGTCAAACAAAAGAAGAGAACACGCGTGCAATGTTCCAGTGTGCGAATACCTGCGGGACTTCGACGACAAGATGGAGGGCACGGTGGACGGCATGAGGCTGGCGCTGGCGGCGCCGCGCTGCGGCCGCGACGGCGCCTTCCTGCCGCGGCAGTGCGCCGCCGGCCGCTGCTGGTGCGTCGACTCCTTCGGCACAGAGATACCCGGCACCGCCACCACCAACGGCTCGGCGCTCGACTGCGACAAGTTAGTCTTTGTGCCCTATCTACACTTCGTGGTTAAGGAACATCGAGGAGTATTAGACGATATTCGTTTTTGTCTCTTATGCCCTACGTTTTAAGAATTTTAAGGATGGGTCACATGGCATTTTCAATAGATTACTGTTACACATTCAGAAAGTATACAAAACTCCAGCAGATACGCCCACAGCTAACCAATTAACTAAGTAAAGTGGCGGCTGGATGTATACGTCTGTTGTCTCAGGGTGCGGTCGGAGCTGTCGTGCGTGGAGCTGACGTGCCGCATGGGGTGCGATTACGGGTTCGAGCTGGGCGCGGACGGGTGCCCGTCGTGCCGCTGCCGCGACCCGTGCGCGCGCGTGCCGTGCGCCGCGCGCCGCGCCTGCGCGCTCGTCGACGTCGCCTGCGACGCCGACTACTGCCCGCCCGTGCCCGCCTGTCAGTACCCACACTTACACAACACTCACTTCATCCCTGCCATTCCGCAACATATACACTACCATCGGCAGATAGATCGCCTCGAACGAACTACCGACAAAGTTAAGCGAGGGTCAATTGGACAGTATAACAGAATATAGAATATGTTAAAACAAAATTTAGCAAATGTAGATTAAGAAGTAAGGTACAAAGTTAGATGCTCAAACACAATGTAAGACGAGCGTGGGGCGCGCAGGCCTGCCGCGGCGCGCGGGGCAGTGCCCGTACCTGGTGCCGTGGTCGGGCGCGTGCGAGTGGGCGTGCCGCTCCGACGGCGACTGCGGCGCCGCGCGCCGCTGCTGCCCCACCGGCTGCGGCACCGCCTGCACCGCCACGCTGCACCAGACCGCCTGCCAGCACCGGAGGTACCCCCGCCCTCTGCTTGGTTCATTCCTCACCCAATCATTTGTACTGTCGTTTGCTTATTCTGTTCACTAAGAACGTTTGATGCCTTCATTCATATGGCAATGTTGGATCCTTTTATTCGTACGGCTATTTTTGATTTATTTGCTCATAACGTCATTTGTGTGATTCCTTCTTTTATACCATCATTTTTAACTCATAAATATACCACTATCAAGGAATTAAATAACAGAACGTAAGATATTTTGGTTTCTTACTATATTTGTGTATCTATTATTTGTGTCAACGATATTGATCTTTAGCATAGTTTTTAGGCTTAAGCCCAGTGTATGTTGAAATTAAAACTCTCTGTTTTTATTTTAGAGCATTAGCACTCCATACTGCCGCTGAAAGTGGTAGTCCTCCGTCCTGGACGTGGGTACCGGAATGCAAGGAGGATGGTGCCTATGAAAGAGTTCAGTGCCAAGGGTCGAACAAAATTTGCTGGTGTGTTGACGCGGCTGGTAATGAGGTCAGTGGCAGTCGCATATGGTCAACGTTAAGACACGCGGATACAAAAATATCATCATTTTCATAGCCTTCATCATCTTCATCACCTTCATTTTCTTCATCGTCTTCATCATCTTCATTATCTCCATCATCTACATCGTCTCCAACGTCTCCATCATTTTCATCATCTCCATCATCAATGACCCTATTTATCATTCCACTATTGAACGTGGGCTTCCTAGTTAGAAACTGAATTCTAAAGCACAAAACCCAACGACTGATTTACAAATAAGTTAGTAAACCTTATATTGTTATACTTAATTGCTTTCCAATACCTGTTTTTAAAATACAACACTAGCTAAAAATCTTCATTCGACTATTCCCAGGTTCCTGGCACCCGCGCAACAAACTCAACCCCACCCTGCGACTCGCCAACCCAGTGCCCCGAACCCAAATGTGACTCGGAAGAGATATGTCCCCACGGACGGGTTTTGGACGACAGAGGCTGTCCAACTTGCGACTGCAGAGATCCCTGCGCTGAAGCCAAGTGCCGCTCTGATGAGACTTGCGAGCTGGTACCCTTGGACTGCGAGGTGTGTATGAAATCTGAGGGCTTATGCGTTTGTCATTCTAGTATAAATGTTTGATGCCTCAATATTCCTATTATTCTAATGCTGAGGAATTTTGGTACGGAATTTTTAGGTTTGGGTGTGAAAAAATTTCTTTTCGGTATTTATCTTGAAAATTAAGTTGACGAAATCAAAACATCTTGTAATTAAATCGAAATTTACCCCATAGAAGATGCAAATTTATCGTTTAAACCGATTGACATATCTTAAACAGGGAAAAGAGAGAAAGACAAATTAATGAGAAGATAATAAAAAGGTGTCTATAACGGTTATTGCGACATAATAAGGTAACGTAATAATATTCCAGGGTGAACCCTGTCCGCCCCTGGCTCGCTGCGCGCCCTCGCCGCAGTGTCCCGATGGCGAGCCGCTGCAGGCGCCCGACGGCTCCGGGGTGCTCTTGTGCGGTCCCAACGCAGCCGCCTGCCCCTCCACGCACGCGTGTAGATTTGCGCCACACGATTCTAGGCCTTCTGTATGCTGCCCTAAGCCAAGTAAGTGTAGTCTCCGTTCATTACCAAAACAAAAAGTTACCAGGGCTTACATCCTTCAAACACGCATGCATGCACGCGCACTCGCCCAAATATACAACAACAACTACATCAGCCTGTCTCAGTCCACTGCTGGACATACGCGTTTCCCAATGATCACCATCGCGCCCTGTCCTCGGCTGTTCGTATCCAGCTTCTGCCACGGGCCCTTCGCAAACCGTCATCCCACCGAGCCAAAGGACATCCTACACTACGTGTGCCGAGACGCGCTCTCCGGGCTAGGATTCACTCACTCCACCGATTTGACCACTCGACACATATACGCACAAATCTGCTACACTCTTTATTTTGCACTAACTGAATTACGCCGGGCTAAACGCATATAAGACCTATATATTTCTTAAGTTTCTCATTATAATTGACAATGTATTTGTTTTATGAAAAATAAAGAATCTTTGAACCGAAACCGAAAGAACATTCCGGAAAATTCTAAGGCGTACTATTTACCTTACTTTGTTTTCCTTCATCGTTATGCACATATATTTTCTATATACATGCGTTTACAATCTATAAATGTCCATTATCATCCCGTAGGACTCTTTTGATTCGTCGCTTCGCGTGTGCTTTGAATCACAGGGCAGTTATATTCCGCTTTCAGTAAAACTAAATACTGACCTTAGTACATTTGGACCAGGGACGGTCTGTTTCGAGAGCAAAGACGAGGGCGCGTGCGGCTCGGAAGACGGCCCCGAGGGGCTGAACGCGACGCGCTGGTACTTCCACCACGAGCGCAACCGCTGCGAGCGGTTCCGCTACCACGGCTGCTCCGGCAACCACAACAACTTCCGCACCAAGGACGAGTGCAACTCCGTGTGCCCAGGTGAGGATATTCGACCTGGAGGCCCTATTGCTGATGTTGACTCGAAAACTCCTTCTGAACTTCAACTGGTGTTTTTATATTTCTAATATTTCTAACTTAGAAGAAGCTTAGTGCATCGTTGTATAATAAGCTATGTTACTATAATAAATGAGAAATACACAAAAATGTTGCATTTCCTAAGGTCATTCGTCTGGATTTTATGAATGTAGATTGTGTGTATAAAGTAATATTTTGCCTTGAAGACATTGCGGGAATCATTCCCATATAATATTTCCTCAAATTTTGTACCATAGATGCTTCTTAATTAAAACTGCAATTTAATATACTCGTAAAAGTTGTATCTCGCTTTAAAATTTCACATCCATAAGCTAGCGTGTTCTAAACAGGTGTTAGTAGGTCAATATTAGTAGTCCATAAGCTGATTTTAAAATTGGTACCAATTTTGGAACAGTGGAAGGTGGAACCGCAAAGCTTACAAAGAAGACAACGCGCAGACAGAAAGAAGCTGGAGGCATGTGTTTAGATATTTCAGATAAATGTGCTCCCACGCATACTGCGGTTGCAAACACTGAATGGCTTGAAGAGTTCATATTCGTTAATGCACGGGCAATCCAAATATTACAGACGAGAATAATGGTTAACAGAAAGCAATAATAAGAAGATCTAGTGTAATATTGGGAATTAACACAAAATCCACTTTAACTGATGCTGTGATTACGCCTGCAGATGCTATCATTGCTTGTACTAACATTGAAATTGTTCTAACAGTCATAACTATGGCACGTCATATACAATTCATTGGCAAAGTTCATATCACAATCATTAATTATATTTCATTAAATGAATCTCCCTTAAATGGCGGAGTGTTCATTTACAGTGACTGAATCAGCAAATCTATCTATTATCTAATTGCACACAATCTCGTGTATCAAAAATAGATTTAATCATACATGTGCATAACTAATTGTCCTAATGAGTTCAATCAATGAAACCTTAGTCAGAATTTTCCTGATAATTATTACTAAAATAAATGCAAACATAATATCCAAAAGTCCAAGGATTTTTTCCACTAATGTTCAATTTGGGTATATCAAAATGTCACATATAAATCCCATCGTTTTATTCCAGTGGCATATCAGGGTTTTTTGAGTTGTATGCTTATATGCATATGCTGTATGCGTCTTGATGTCTAAAGTATGTCAGATAGGGGTTTTCCAGGCTGTATGGTTATGTGAATGTGATGTAAAGTGTCGTGTCGTGTCGTGTCGTGTGGGCAGTGCTGAGCCCGTGCGAGCGGCTGCGCGAGAAGAACGAGGCGGCGGCGCTGAAGTACGGCAGGGGCACGTTCGTGCCGGCGTGCGACGCGGCCGGCGGCTGGCGGCCCGAGCAGTGCATGCAGCACATCGGTCAGTGCACCTTCCGGCCTTTTGTCATAGGCTCATCATCATCAGCCTATCTCAGTCCACTGCTGGACATGGCCCTCCCCCAATGAGCGCCATCGCGCCCTGTCATAGGCCCACTGAGACCTTCTGTAATATTATATTTAAGCCTTTATAGCCTTTATTGCTGAGCGAGGTACATTTTTTTCTAACTTATTACTCTACAACTAAAACTTATTACTTTTGTCGTATACTCACCACCTATTCCTTGATGGAACGTGGAAGCATACTACACTCCTCTGCCTATCCCTTCGGCGATTACAGAGGTGGTGTTTTATTTCACGTCAATGACTTTTCTTAAAATAAATAAAATGAAGTCTATTGTGAATTTAGAAGCAGGTGAGGTCTGTAAGGACAGAACTATTTGGCAGTTAGTGTTCTCTACTTCCTAATAAAAAGCTTGGTGTGATGATATGAAATAATAATAAAAATATGAAGTACTCATCTTTAATCCAATAACAAAGTACGAGTACTTATCTTTATCGTTATTAATTGGATGACATTTCTGGCAATCTGAACTGTAACCGATATGACAAATACTGGTCAGTAATAAAGTCAATACTGAAGAGCGTTTTCTATACTTCATACTATTCTCGTCCATACAGATGTGTGTTGGTGCGTGAGCGCCCGAGGGGAGCCGCAGAAGGGTTCCCTGGTGCGCGGCGCAAAGCCCTCTTGCAACTTCAGACAAGCCCGCAAATGGATACGAAGAGACCCGCTGGATGAACGAGCTAGAGCTGATGAAGGTGGACCTTTAACATCTTTTCACGACCCTCAGCAATGAGGAAAACGAGACAAGGAGGAGGAGTATTTGCTACTTCCATCAATTAGCCTTAGGAGTTCCACTGTTGGATATAGGCCTTCTATAATCCTTGCCCCTCCACGCTTACAAACATAATATATAGAATTCGGTATATGTGTACAAATATATCCAAATGTAGTATTCGCAAGAATTCTTATGGTCGTAGTTTGGGAAGTTTTGGACATTCAAATATTAATAATTCTCATTATGTATTCTCAGATGTATTACGGCTTAACAGAGGGTAGGCAGACATACTTAAACAATATAAATTGCCACTAATACTTCAAAGTGATACTAATGTGAGAACAGTTTTTGAAACGGTAGTACTATTTAATTATTAAATAGTACTGCAGTTTCGAAAATCCTTAAGAGTATAACAACATTTTGTTTGTTTCTTACCTTTTAGTGCTGGAAGAGCTAATTAGGCAAATGACAGCGTACCGAGTGGAGGAAATAGAGGACGATGAAGAAGAATTCGACACAGCCGACTTGGAGGCTGAACACCGCATGCTGGAGCTATCGGACCCGTCCTCCACCGAAGAGATCATGTCCAAAGATGACAGCTCTGTGCTGGTATCAGAAGTGGTGGAACCGAAACCAGCGGACACCACGAGAAGGAAAGAAGAACCTATACACGTTGCAACAGAAGCTGTTGTTTTCAAGACCAAGTGTCAGCTGATGCAGGAGGAAATCGAAAACGGTAGGAACACGATTTTGAATTTGGAATTTCATTCATAATCATCAGCCCGTCGTCGTCCTCTGCTGGGCGTAGGCCTCTCCAATAGCACGCCACTGAGCTCGATCGACAACTTTTGGCATCCAACTACTGCCGGTGACTTTGGAATTCTAAAATATCTATAGTAATTAAATATTAATATTATTAATTTTTAAAAATCAATGTACATTAGCAGTTTGCCAAAACCAATATTGCCAACATAATGGCTCGAAATGGACCGAAAACGAAACGATATTAAAATGTTTGTTTCGCTCCAATTTTAATTACGACTTTGCTTAATCTGTTTGCACTTTGGTATTGTACATGCAAATGTCCAAAAAAATCTCTAAAGGAAATGTGTTAGTCAAAATCATAGCTAGATTTTGGTCGCTAAAAGAATTTCCATGTACCATTTCTCTGTGAACAAAAATAGGTAATTGAAAATAGGAGAGTAAAGCGAGCACTTAGATCATCGTGGTCATCGGCCAGCTCCGATCTACTGTTGGACATATGCCTTTTAGTAGATCCCTAAGCTATATCTGCAGTTCTGCTCGTCCTACTAGTGCTAACCATTATGGTACACCGTAGTGGTCGATATAGGGGTATAAATTGTTAATACCGCGGCAGGTGGTGAGGGGTTCCGGCCGAGATGTCTCTCCGACGGGTCGTTCTCCCCCCGGCAGTGCGGCCGCGGCCGCTGCTGGTGCGTGGACGCGGCCGGGCGGCGGCGGCCGCGGCCCCTCGCGCCGCCCGACCTGCCCGACCTGCGCGACTCAGATCCGTGCGGTAAGTGTGCACTTACAATTAAAAACCAGCAGAAAAATTCAATGGCCACTCGCTCTCCCGATTTTCTTACATTCACCTCATTAGTTTCATTACGGTTTGTAATGTATATCTGATATTGGCTAAACGTCCGTGTTCTCACTTTCTCTCTCTCCCCCCCCCCTCCTTTCTCTCTTTCTCTCTCTCTTTCTGTTGTTGCTGCCTTGTTTCGATCATGCATTGTATGAAAT
>DWEE01003350.1:0-10589 GCA_018245755.1 Parelbella macleannani
ATCACATAAATATTAGTTGTACTATGTACAGCCTATATATATAATCTAATTACAGTCTTAATTTCGGCCAGAGTTCATGAAAAGGTTGCCTCACACACAGCCGAAATTATTCGAGCTACCCCGAAAAATATTCGTAGTTAATCTGGTAGAATAAAAAATCAATCGAGCACTCATGAATTTCTTGCAAAAATTCTAATAAAAAAGGTTTTGAACGAAGTCAACACTGATTTTAATGTAACGGCTATATCAGGATTTATTTAGGATTTCCTCATTACAACTTTAGGATCTTCTGTAAATGAGAAATTCCGATCTACTTTTAAGAATCATCAAATTTTAAGCATCATAGATACCTGCGACTGCCGATAGGGAGGTCCTTGGGTTGAATCCCGCGTCGGGATTTTTATAATTAACAATTTCTAGTAATGATTCGGAGTCTCGATCTGTGCCCGGTGTATGGAAATTGGCCACCTATTCCATGGGACGTAAACGTAACTGGTGAAACGTGGGAGAGTACTACACTCCTCTACCTACCCCTTCGGGGGATTTAGGCACGATGTTACGTATAGATATCTAATCTAAGACTCGTCCAGGTACTTTGGTGTATTACAAACGATGTGTGTGAATGACGAACATCAACAGTAGCAAGTCCTAATCTTTTGTCTAAAATACAAACTTAAGAATTAGACCACTAAAAAGGTTTGTAAAGGGTCAGAAATTTAAAGACCATGATTGGTTTATAAAGACGAGTATGCTTATCAATCTGTCTTCTGAAGTCTGAAGTGTGGTCAGCCTAGTAAAGTATTATTTAAATTTCCATTTAAGGTCTTTGTCCAAACTACGAACTCGTGCTGCACATCTTAGACACTTTGTTATAGAGGTTTATAAATAAATCGTGGTAGCTATATAAGCTAAGGGCACGTCGAGTCCTCTTAAAAGCTTATTAGCCAAATATGCGAGAAGCAAACAAATGCAAGAATATAAATTCGTTCACGGATCGAGCGCAGTAAACAAACATGAGGCATTAGGCGGAGAGCGCCACTAACAGCGTAACGGAAGCACCATAGATCTAAGTGGAAGAGCATACGTGCGCGCGCGCCGTTTCCAATGTTTGCCCATTGATAAAGCTCGCAATTTTAGCTGTCAGTCCGGAGCGTGCCGCCGAACGAAGCGCACGTGTCCCGCGCACCGCGACCTCGCGGTTCATGTTCTCGTCCTTCCGCTCGCGTGCATCTCGTACACACCAGCACCGCACCGACAGTTTCGGTGCCCGCAACCTAGGAAACCAGTGGCATGGTAATTAGTGAATTATAAAAATTCAGAGGATATATTACATTGTCCAAATTTTTGACTGGACGGACACGCGCGCTACCCGCCCATTGTCTCGTAGAGCTAGTAATAGGTATCGTATTACGTAATGTTTAGAATATTTAAGTTATTATATTTTTATTTCATTTCCGAGTACTTTAAATTGC
This sequence comes from Parelbella macleannani, assembly GCA_018245755.1. Classification (NCBI taxonomy): domain Eukaryota; kingdom Metazoa; phylum Arthropoda; class Insecta; order Lepidoptera; family Hesperiidae; genus Parelbella; species Parelbella macleannani. Next base: position 1,473 of record DWEE01003350.1, read on the forward strand.
CATTTTTATGTTAATGGAATTGGTAAGCTTTTTTAAAATTACAAATAGTTCAAGTTGGGTACATGTTCGGTTGTTACTATAACAGATCAATTTTACTGCCCGGCATCGAGCGATAGTAAAAACACTATTTATAATTTTAATGTGGTGTAAAGCTCGTCCTCGTTATTTATCTCCCTGTCATTGATATTTTTAATTAGGGAAGTTCGAGCAATCATTGATTTATGTAACATGCACACGTCGCTATGGCAACATGTCAAGAAGTCATCCAGTGACGTCTGTTATCTGAACTTTGCAAATTATCGATCTGTTTGTGCTTGTGTCATGTAAACATGTTTGTTATTGGTTTCCAGTTGCAATTATCTATAATAGGCACGTGAATTTAGGCTTTGTAAGTTTACTATATAGTACAGTGCACACAAAGTTTGATTCTATAAATGTAAACACTAAACTACACAAATTAATGTGTTTAGGAGCTGCTGATAGCCTAAATAACAAATCAGCCCTAAATATGAACTGCCTACATCCTCAGCGAATAGGGCCAGGGTTACATTCTGGTGGGTGCTGGTCCGTTATCAGTATAGGAACGGTCCGAAGGCTACTGATTTGCGCAACCGCGTCAATCGTATCACGTCCGCTGCTAAATTCAGTTGTGTGGGAATCTTCTGTTTCTCTGCGCACAACGATTACTTGTATGTATCAGTTAAAAATGTGCTCCAATTCACCATTTGACTCACGTTCACATCCATGTCAATATTACAAATGCGAAACCAACTCGATATCTCTCTCTTTTACATTCACGCAGGTCAATCGATAAACTAATTTCGATGAAATTTCGTACGCATATAGTTAGATTCTTAAAGAAAAGAAGGTTTCTTAAAGAAAAGAAGGTTATTTTTTAATTTTGAATATAAGATTTCGTGGGTATTACTTATTGTTAGATTGTTCTGTGAATGTAATCGCCGATAATAATATACATATTTAAGCGATAAACATTTTTAAAGTCAATCACATTATACATTAAAAACAATCGTAATGTCTGATTTACTTAAATAAAATTAAATCAATGCTTTTATTTGCATGAATTTAGGTACACAGTTCTTAAAATATTATAAATATAGAGTCCCCTATATACCATCTATTAAAATATATAATATTTTGTGAAGAATTTGTGACAAAAATACATAAAAATTAAATTTTAGGTTACAATTAAAAAATTTCATTTAACCCAGAATCATGTCAAAATAGTTCACTCCTTTTTATTAATATACCATTAATTTCTAATTTGGCTGCAAGTAAGCATTATACAGTGGTGTAAAAATGTAAATTAAATCAACTTTATACAGTTAACATATTCTTTGTCCCACATAAAATCGGCAACTAATCAAGGCTACCTATACTTTAGTTTTAGTCTGCCAAAAACTATGTTTGGAGAGGCATAGATGTAATCTCAGTGGCAAGATTGGTTGGGGACTATAAAAATCTTATACGGTTGTATTGATTACTCATTAGTTGAGTCGTAACAATTGTTTTAGTAAATGAATATGGCGGGAACATTATGACCATTTTTATACGAAGACAAGACCTTCAGCTAATCTCTCAGCTCGTGCAATGTTTATATCCATAAAATTCTTGTCTATGATGTTTTCAGATTATTTTCCTCGATGTCATCATTACTGATGAGTTTCTTCCGCATTCGTCACTCTCTTTATACCTGCACGCTGGTTTCAAAAACTTGTGACTCCTTCCTCAGCTCATATATTACCTAATATACAAAACAAAAATAGTAATAGATAGAACTTTGGCCTTCGGTGCGCTCTACCTACCTCGGAAGGAATCTGGCTTGAACATAATAATTATTGCAAAACATTTTTACAGTGTTTCAAATTTCCAATGTATCAATCAAGGCGCCTTTATTGACTTATCAAATGCATTAAGAACGATTACTGTCATGTTGGAGCGCTCTTCCGCCGATATCTTTGATCGTAACGTCCATAAAGTTCCACGGGTTAAACGAATCGTGAGCTTTTAATGATCCATAGTCCAATCCGTCCAGAACAAATCTATCATCGTAATTTTATTAACGACTTCTTTCACGGTCTCCGGACAGGCTTTAGCTCATTAAGTGTCCAAATCATCATAGGGAAATTCATTGGGTAAATATTGGTTGCAGCCGGGATTACAAATATAGTTTCGTTGCAGTGTCTGCTTATTTCGATGTTTACTGGGAGTAAGGATTTATGTTGTTATTAGACTATAGTTATGTTAATGTGACTAATTGGTATTCCGCAAGGTGGCATACTAAGTCCGCTGGTTTTCTAAATAATATGTATGTAATAAATATTATAAAAAACTGCCTCACAACTCACAATAGAATTCCTTGTGTTCCGGATGACATGAACAGCTAACGGTATTTATTGTGCCGGGAATCAAACCCTTTAATTATGCGTGGTGATCGTTCTACCAAATGATGGTTCATACGTAGATGTCATAGTTAATGTATGATTTGGGAAGTATGTCGAAAAAATCTTTGCAGGATTTTACTATCCTTCTATCTGTCAGCAGAACATTAATGATGAATATGTCAGCAAAGTCAATATGTACCTATCTTTGATGAATTACATTTTACATTTTTTGGTGACGATGTCTTCGGTGTATTGGCGGCTATAGACCTGTTGACCGGTCATATATATAAATATAATTATAGTTTCGTATTCCTATGGGATTCCAGTGTATCTGTATTATCTCTATAAATTATCATCTTTTGTTTTATTAATCTTCTATTTAATTATCATTTTTCCAACGTTGCATATATCTCCTCACACATATCTCCTCTCAGAATGAGACGTTATTAAGTGTTATAATCATTATTGTACTATTACATAAAAGTTCATTTGCTTACATAAATAACAAGTAATAAAACATGTCACATAAATAAATAACAAAATATGTAATTATGTAGATATATCTGCCAATCTATCAGTAGGAGTGCACAAGCGGAAACATTATCGTTCCGCACAGATTTTTTTAATATACATCGTCCATCCCGTGTTAATACGCGACTTATCTCAGTGAGTCATAAACAAATCACACATAAAAACAAAAGCTTATTACAGCTTATAATTCTCTGTCACGCCAACGAGCCATAGCGTCGTGCAGTATTTCAGTTTTAGTAATAACACCTGATTCTAGATAAACATGCCCCTAAATGCCATTCCAACAAAACTAATTCGCTATTGTATTCATAAGTTGGCTGCCACGCTCCCTCGACTCGTCTTATCTTCTGTGGCGCAACATTTGAAATTTGAGGCTTATGAGTGGATGAAGGGAGCTTATTTCCTTTGAGCGTTGTATAGTGCGTTATGTTGTCGAGTTGGTCGTTGTCGTTGTGAATTACAACGTGTCGTTAAAGCTGTCGGCCGGTTTTGTTGTCACCATGCTGTGGTTTAATAACTGTTGAGGCGCTGAGCAATTACCGCGTCATTCGAAGGTTGCTTTGCTCTTACATGCCTTTTAATTAGTTCGTTAATATTTCTCTATCTTCATAATCTACGCATTTATCATGCTACAGTAGAATATGAATTTAATTTCTATAAAAAGGCAGGTGAAGACTTTACTTTAGAGAATATAGTTCTTAAATGTTCAGGTGTCTTTAAAATTATTTTCTTTATTATTTTGTCGAGTTATATTTAGTGTTGAGAATATACATACGAGCTCGTAGCTTCTTTAACTAAATGCGCGTGACTGGGATTCAAAGCTGAGACCCCTGGTGGGAGGTCGAATTCTAAACCACCGGGTAACCCATTAATATTTACTTTATGTAATTTATTAACTCGTGCACTGCTAGTGTTTTATCTTGATTTAATAATGTTTTAAATTTCTTGTACAATGTATACTTTTACAGATTATTTACATTGTATAGACTATGTTAATGTATTGTATAGATTGTGGTTATAATACTTCTCGTTCTGAGAGCAGACCAGTGTCCAACAGTGGAACGATAATAAGTTTAATGGGGAAGGTATTTGTATTAGAGTTGTAGACTCCCTCGTTGCCTCGAGTGGTCGCACGCGCAACTGCCGTTTGGGAGGCCCTGGGTTCAAATCCCAGGTCGGGTATTATTGGATTTTTATTATTTAGAATTTCTAGTAGTGACTCGGAGTCTGGATGTGTGCCCGGTGTATCGCAACAGGCTCACCACCTATTCCACGGACATAAATGTAACTGGTTAAACGTGGGAGCTTACTACACTCCTCTGCCTGCTCCCACGGGGGCCACAGGCGTGTTGTTACGTTTTACGTATTTGTACTATCTGTTACAAATTTAGCTTTGGTTCTTTTGTGAATACTTACATATGTATACATTTTTCCACTTACATATATAGTTGTGACATATTTTTAGCACGTGAGAGAGGTATTTATGATGGCGGCGATAGTAACTGTGTTATCACTGTTTGTATGTGGCAAATATTGTATATTAATTTCTATTGTGCTGACGCGTGTGCTGCAGGAATGTGAGACTTGGATTGACGTGTTACTACGGGATTATGTCCTCTTCAGCTGCTGAAATGTCAAAATGAAGAGTTTTATAGCATGTATAGTTTTATAGTATTAAGTATACTGACTGGCTCGTTGCAGGCGCGACTGCCGATCGGGAGGCCCTGGGTTCAAATCCCAGGTCGGGTATTATTGGATGTTTATAATTTAGAATTATCCAGTAGTGACTCGGAGTCTGGATCTGTGCCCGGTGTATGGCAATAGTTTCACCACTTATTCCATGGGACGTAAACGTAACTGGTGAAACGTGGAAGTGTATTACACTCCTTGGCCTACCCCTTCGGGGATTACAGGCATGATGTTAGGTTTAGTATTGAGTATTAAGAAATTAATTTAAAGCTTATATTTTTCATTCAAGGGTTACTTTAATATAGAAAGATCACAAACCGTTTTGGCATTAACGTTTTTGTTTCACTGCTGGATACGGGTCTCTTCTCAGAATGGGAAGGATGAAGGCGAGCCTACCATGCGAGCGTCTAGCAAACTCAAAAGATGATTTGTTTTCCTAAGTATATTTTCCTTCTGTAAAATTAAATAGTTGATTTGAGATACCATTTTAAAAAAGGGAATGTATGAAAAGTTGTATCTTATAGTAATATATAGACGGAATATGACTAAAACGACTTATTCAAGCTGATATGAACACAAATGTAATTTTCGTCGTATTGCTTGTCTGTAGCAATCTTACTGGTGAAGGGCTAAACAGATTTTGAAAAAAATTAATTCAGAGAAAGTTTGATCTCTGGACCAGAAAGGGGATGGGATTAAACTACAGCCCACTCTGGCTGTAGTTTTATGCTTTATCACAATTTACAAAGAAAATAGTATTGTCACGGCAATAAAGTTCTCGTTTCCGAAGCCACTAGGAAAGTATAAAGGTAATTTCGTTAATAAACCCCACTTAAAGCCATTACTTACGAATTTCAAAGGCCAGCTAACACAGCGTAATATGTAGAGAAAATTCCATTGATATTACAATTTCATATCTGGGTAATATCAACTTAGTCTCACAGTAAATACGCTTAATGATCAAACGCGGGCGGCTGCAAACAACAATCTGTGCGTATAACTCGCAGACGTTAACTGCGCACCTCGTCTTGACCGGGGTACCAGCTGCATAAATACATCTGTTTAATTATATGGAATTTTTATGTTAATTTTGATATGAAAGATTAATAGACGCGCGTAAAACGATAGCTACGAGTTAGTTACTGTCCATACTACCAGTTTTGGTGAACGTAGTCAGATGGGGGCAGGGGAAGAGCGTTCTTCGCACTTGCCAAGTTGTTTACGGCGTGTTGTACTTGTCATTTTTCATATCGAATTATACAGTGTTTCTGTTCGACAGTACCAGCGCAGTGCCTGTCGGTGGCGCGGCTACTAAGTAGCCCTTTGATCCCACACCAGTGCTTCCTCGTTCCATCAATGGCGGCTCTGTTCCCGCTCCTCTTGTTTGTTATGATATGCGATAGGCCACAAATATTTCTCTATCTTTCACTCCGCAGTTCCTGAATATGCTGAGAGCGTTAGGGATACCTGTTTGATGTTTAGGAATCTGCACGCTCTTGCTAATAGTACTCAGATGTGATTGTATGTCATGATGTCCATGTGGAATAAGTCGTAATTCGATGTTTGATTTCAATGGGATTAACACAGCGTGCTTTTATAAGATTAAGTTGAGACCATATTTTTCTTACTATATATTGAATAATAATTAGACTAGATTTGTTCCGTGACGTCGTATGCGGGAATAATGAAAATATATTTCTAATTGAATTTGCAGCTTCTACTATCCACTAATGAAACGAATGTTTAATTATATTAAATAAATGTGGGTACTTATAATCACAATAGTACAAATTTTCTGTAAAAATCCGCCATAAGTTTCTGCGTAGTGTGTAGAAAAGAAAATGTCGAAAATATTTGTTATTCTATACTTATCTTTCATTTACATAGCGGGTTGCAGTGCTATCTAGCACTAAATAGTTATTAGCAAGGCTTCATTTCTATACGAGGTAGGATCATACGCGTGTTTGATTCCGTAGTCATCTTTTTAAACATTAGGTGCTTATAATTTTTAAAATAGCAGCAAAGGATATTGATTTAGTATCGACTGAGATTCATACACACACAAATATACGTGTATGATTTTTTGAAATCCGAACGTATAATTTGTACGGAATCTTTGACATAAGGCGCGGGTATTAGAGACAATCGGCTCTCGATTCACCTCTGTGCGCGCGGCGCGTCGCGACCGCAACGGCCTGAAACCGTAGAAACGAATCAACCTCTCCTTAACCGATAGCCGATATTACACCTATGTTAAGTACCACGCCACTAACTTTCAGTTGTAATGTCGTGCTTGATATGTGATGCGGAAAAATTCACTATTCGTTGGCTACCTTTCATTTTGAATATTATCAGTGCTGGAATTTCAAGCCGCCGCGATGGTCGCGAGAATCAGGCGATGATTAAAAAAGTAAGTTTTTTTCAAGAATGGATTTGAATTAAGAACGTGTGAGGAATGGGGAGAAAGGTCATCGATTGGCGACCACGTCTCGGTAAAAGGAGCGTAGGTCGTTCTCCTATCAGGGGGTCTGACGGCCTGAAGAAGACAGCGGGCAGCTGCTGGACTCGGAATTCCCAGGACTGGATGGAGTGGCGCCGATTGGAGGAGGCCTATGTCCAGCAGTGGACATGAAGAGGCTGACGATAAGTAATGGTTTACAATTACATTTGAAATTTGTGATCTACTGTCGTGGAGGGGTGTCGGTAAGGTTGTAGACTGAGCTATTTCAGCCTCAAACGGATATTTGGGTATTGTTGTAACGGTCTCATGATCAACCTCAATCTGTCATAAATCCTATTAGAATTTCTATTGAAATTTGTCCTACATGTGTGTCGATTCAGTGCGTTCCTTGGACTCGTTTCTTTTATTACTTCACGGGCGATAATAGACAAAAAACATAAGGTAGTTTAATTAAAAATTTACAGCTGATACAATAAATATTTCACAAGGGCTTATTGTACTATATCAATAGTACTCGTTGTTGTGAAATTTCTAAGAAATGTATTAGATGTTAATTTTTTAATAACAAAGAACTTCGTTGAGTTGATAAACGTTTGATAATTAAACATCTCTTGTTTTGACTTAGAATGTAACCAGGAATAAAAAAGATTGGTAGCTTTGCGAACATTTACTTGCAGGGTTTATATGAGTACTGTTCGTACTATTATTGTATTATGACGCTAGGTCCCTGGTATTTTCCATGTGTGTTCTAGTGTTTTATCTAAGGTGTGGAGGTGATAAAAATAACAAAAAGCAAGTTTTAGAATAGTTATTATATTTTTCTGTATCATAAAACTCTCCTACTAGCCACATATCAGATTTTGTTACGACCATGGCACATTTTAGTGCACTCTGAGCGATCAAATTCTAGATAAATGTGAATTATTATAACAAATATATTTGGATCAAAACCTATCCTTGATTCTGTTTTAGGTTACACGCGATAACCCCAAAACTGCATTCGCAATTTAATTATTGTACGCAGTGTTATAGTAATAATATAACGTAATAATGTAATGTCGTGGAGAGATGTAATGTCTTTCTCTACGACGTTACATATCTTACATGTAACGATTAACATAACAATGTTCAAGGCTACAAGTACTTTTGCATTTAAAAACACTTTAAAATCAAATTTTCAGTAATGAACTTTTACAATAATACCACATACAAAATTTTTGTATGTAGTTACTCCTATTTTATAATAAATTGAGTTAAGATTTTGAATAAAGTTGTTGTTTAAAACAGCGATAGAATATTGATATTGTTATCGGTGATTTGTCGACAGGCTGCATGCTCGAATCGTACATGTAACGACAGCAGGACATTTGATATTTTCGTTTAATAATACTTTGAACAAAAATTGTTAGCTCCACACCAATCCGATTTGTGTCACACTTTTCTGTCCTAATACAGTTTAATCCGGGTCATCGCACTGCTCTAAAGTAGTCTATGTTTGCCCGCCGTACTACACCTGAGTACATAGCCCACTATCAATCTTCTTGATTGATGCTTGCACGACATTTTTCCCTTTTATTTTGCAACTTAATGAGGTTAGTTTAATCATGATCACGTGTGGTTAGTGTCTCTGCGCATCGGACTGGTTCGTGCCTGTATTTTTTTTCTTTCTTTTTACATCGACAATATACAACTGCATCATAATCTTTTTCACCATATCCGGTGATAGCCACTGTATTTAATATTCAGCCCTTTCAAAATTACATATGAACAACCAGAAGTATCACACAATATGATCCGGATACGTTGTGAGCAATAAAATTGACCAGTGAAATTATTATTTTCTTATTTGTAATTGTGTTTACACCACGGACATCTTTTGGACCTAATATTTTCCGGTGAATATATTTGTGTTGTTATGATATGATAAAAAAAATGCATTCAATTAACAAGAGTTTTCGTAAATGTATAAAATAGTAATAAAAACGTAACATCACGCCTGTAATCCCCGAAGGGGTAGGCAGAGGGGTGTACTAC
>DWEE01003351.1:0-10589 GCA_018245755.1 Parelbella macleannani
ATCATTTTCTGATTTGTTCCATTGTGAACATGCAACGTGTACCTATAAGAAATTGCATAAGTATTTGTAGAAGTACCTAAATAAAACAACTATTTTCGGAAACCCAGTAATCAAGATTAAGTAACATTTGTGGAATTTCCTATTTTGTAGATGTCATGCAGATAATTTTATTCGTGGCTTAAGTTTGAATTTGAGTGTTTAGTACCTACATCCGAAGTTATAGTGAGGGTGAAAAGGACCTCTATAAAGTTCATGTAAATATGTTCTTGATGCTCTTTAGCTCCAGAATGTTAAAGTTTAATCTAAATTTTATCGGTTGACAACGCTTTTTGCACAACATTTCTAAGCTACAATGAATAGGTTAGACTTATTAACAAAATATTTGAGCACGAGATATATGCAAATTTTCGAAATTGGCAGATATAAACGGTGAGGGTCGGGCGCATGGCGGCCAGCGGCCGGCGCCGCGGGCCCGCGCCCATCGCTTCATTTGACCACGACGTCTCCGATGAGGTAATAGATTATCTAGAGTATCGATCCGTCATTCCTTTTCACTTGCTCTCACTGCATTTATTTTATGGGCGTATTCCCGACAAAGTTCACAGCAAATATCTTATAGAGGTTTAATAAATATGCGTGGCAATCAAATATGTCTTTAATACTTTGTTTTGTGCAATACTATTGCAGCAAAATTGAGAAAAATTCAACTATTTTTGTACACATTCAAATTACAAAGATATAGTTACATATACTTATTTCGTGTCTACGATTTTTCTCTAATTGTTGTTCCAGGCTTTTTGCTAAACATTTATTTTTTAAAACGTAACATCACGCCTGTAATCCCTGAGGGGTAGGCAGAGGGGTGTACTACACCCCCACGTTTCACCAGTTACGTTTAAGTCCCATGGAATAGGCGGTGAGCCAATTGCCATACACCGGGCACTGATCCAGACTCCGAGTCGCTAATTTAGAATTTCTACTAAATTAAAAAAATCCCATAGCACCCGACCCGGGATTTGAACCCAGGACCTCCTGATCGACAGTCGCGCTTGCAACTGCTCGACCAACGAGCCAGTCGATAATTTCGTCTTAATATCTTTGCTGTTGAACAGCATAATTACAGGCAGTCAAAGTAATTTATTTTTTAAAAACTAGTAACTGGCCAAAGATCATAAATACAGTTTTAATTACGATAAATTTAGGTATGACAACCTGTAGGTTTTCAGAGAAACAAATAATTTTATAAATAACAGTAATAGGTACGACAAATGCCTAACATTCAGCCTATTTGCTGCTTAGTTGATATTTGGCTTTTTAATTTTTTCAGTCAAGTCCAGAGACAAAACAATCTTTTCGTCTGCCTGAAATTCGGGAAGATCCAGCGTGTTCAACAAGCAACGTTGGAACAACAGCTGGGGAATCCGTTACGGACGGCCTCGCTCCACCCGAGCAACGCGCTCGTTCGCACTCGTCCCCCGCTGTGCACGCGCTCAGTAACAGTGTGCCAAGCAGCACTTTAGCACCGGCACCAGCAGCCCCTCGAATTGATATCTCCCGTGCCTCTAGTTCCAGTCATCAAGATTCCCGTGATAGTTCTCCCGAGCTGGCGCTGTTCGCAGGTACTAGTGACGACGCACGGAACCGCCTCGAACTAGGGTTTCGTGAAGACGGCGCTCTTGAGCTGCGTTCTTCTACGGAGGAACTCGCCTTTTTAGAAGGAGCGCCGGGTGCGCCGAGCAGTAGCGGAGAGGCTCGTACAGCACCTTCTGTTCCACCGCTTTCCAGACGACATTCACGAAAAGATAGTCAAGGTTCGGAAGCGGCATTATTAGGAGTATCGGGAAGAACTAGTCGCCTTTCTAGTGTTGGCTCACAGTGCTCGGCTCATTCGGCGTTATCAGGATTTAGTCATACGAGTCGTGTATCCCGACTTTCCGTAGTTTCTGGTACGTCGCGTTCGCCTTCACCACATAAAATGTTACTGGAAACATCATTTTGCGGACCAAAACCTATAGAGACTGACCCAGAAATATGCGCTGCTGCAGTGGAGGAGCGTCTTTTAGAAATTGCCAAATTAACTAACAGTGGTACATCCCATCAACCAGCTACGACTACGCCTACATCAGCCCCTCCACCGACTCCCATTCCTGTAGATGCTCGGGATCATCGTGAGGTACGTACAGAGGCAACTGTAGAAAGCTCAAGATCAAGGTCAGCAAGCGTTAATCGTCTTGATCCAGTAGTGCCTCCACCAAGTAAAACAATAATTACTTCAGCTCAAATAATTGTAACTCAAGATGAAGATAAGCTACAAAAAGAAACAAAGAATCGAGCTAGAGCTGAAGAGCGCAGAGCACGTTCAAGGGAACGGCGAGAACCATCACAGCCTGAAGTATATAAAACAAGGAATCAATCGAAGGATATTATTCGCATAAAATTAAAACCCGATAATGAATACGATGATGATGATGACGAGAGTGACCATACAGTTATAGGTGGGGAACCTGCACGTAAACCGGCTTCGTTGGAACTCACCGAAACATGTATCAAGCCCGCACGAATAGTGGAACCGGCATCTCTTAGTCCATTGTCGATACACCGGCGCCAACGTGATAGTCGTACACCATCCCCGGCTGGCGTTCCAGTTTCACGAAAGTCTTCATTTTGTTCGTTATTTAAGTCTCGTGAAACCATAGCATCTCCTGATTCTCCATCTGACGCGTTACGAAGAAAAAAGAGTCTGAACGAAGGACGATCACGCAGCAAAAGCCGAGATCGCTCAACAACTCCTAGTTCGGCTGGTAAGGTTAGAGGTTCTGTACTATCATTATTTAAGACCCCACGAAAAAGCGCTACGTCGCCGTCACCTAGTTCAAGGGATGGATCTCCTGTAGTTCAATCACAACGACAATTCGTGCAACCTACTGTTCCACCTCCACGTGGTGAAAAACTAAAATATTATGAAGACACTAAGGACGGAATTATTCATATACCTTTACGAACTCCGCCCGATGAAGTGGGTAAGAAAACTGAAATTGAGGAAAAAATTCCTACCCGTGATATTGTTCGACCAGCGTCAGCGCCCCAGCCTCGTTCTCTTCCTGAACGACCGTCTTCCGTCACTCCATCGCTTCCTGCAAAGCCCACGCAACGCACTGTTCTGCCAGATGGAAGTATCATTATTCCTTTACATTCACCTACCGAGAAAACTGGGGAATGCACTTCGATGTCCAGTGTAGAACCAACTCCAGAGCCGGGACCCAGTATATCTTCAGAAGAGAGAACAACCCTTGAAAGAAGCGTGGACGAAGGATCAGAGGCTAGTTCTACCGAACCACGACAGACCAAAAGTGTCCTTAACGACGTCGCACCGAAAACAGCCACAGTAGATACAAATGGTTCGTCTGAGCGACCTCGGAAAAAGGAGCGTATTATTTTCACAACTCACGTCGGTAGCAGGGAGCAAGTGTTTAGCACTCAATTTAGTATTACAAAAACACCTAGTGTTACTAGTGAAATTTCTGAATCTATACCCAGTTTTTATGAGAACGAGGATGTTCGACCCCCCGCACCTTTAAAAGATACTCATATAACAACTGCGGATATCAAAGCCGAAGTAGAAAGTGCTCAAGTAATTACGGAGAGTGCGGTGGAACCAGATAACGTGTCTGTGCCTGGCACCCCGGGAGATGGTGCGCGGGATTCTTCCGAGTCCGAGCCTAGCTCCGAGGCAGCTCCGACGCGCACCGGCAATGACGTCGAGCGACGTGGACTCGTAGTTCAGGTAGATTAGTTTACTTATCCTATGTAATCATAAAGGAAATTAGACAATTATGATATGAACAACAAGTGGAAAGTTACAAACCTTTCGCTATAAATATTTAGAACCATCATACTTATGAAGAACTAATTAATTTCGAATTTTCTTCGAAGTGTCTTTTAACTTTGCTGCAGGAAAATTGCGATTAACTTATGTTGTCGATTTTTAGAGCAAATATTGTCGATATTACTAATATTACTATAAGAGCGTGTCATATGCAAATAAATACATAGTTACAGAAAAATAACCTAGGGCTGACTTGTCCTTCGTAAAGAGGTATAAGAAAGTCTGCGATAGCACAAAATATCCATACCACTCAAAGTATTTTTATTTTTTAAATGTTGGGTAACACTTTTTTAAATGATAGGTTATTGTAATATTAGTAATGCAGCGATCCGATCGGCCTGAAAATGGTCTACGGTGCAGATAGTAACTTGCGAGCGAAATAATAGTGAAAACCGCCTAAAAATCTGTTGAATGGTTTTAAAGAATTAAGCGGAGAAATAAGTAATTATGGACGAGGAATCATCTTCGTTTTATACTTTTAAAGATCAGTCTAGATTGTATCTATCTAATATCTACTTAGGCAGATAATTTTTGGGCCGAAGACGGGTACGGCAGGCAGATGTTATTACAATAAGTATTAACCGTAACCGTATCTTCTACCTAAGTAAGGTACATTATATCGTGAATCCTTACTGCTTGTAAATTGTAAATACTTTCTAATAACTTTGGACTACAGCAGGAGTCATTCGAAGACGAATTGCCGTACGTACCGACGACGCTGCCGCTGGAGCGGTCTGTGGCGGTGCCGATGGTGCCCGTGCGCGAGCGCGGCGGTGTCCACGTAGCGGGTGTGCAGCGACCGCGAGCCGCGCGCGCCTCCGCCGCGCTGCCGGCAGCACCACGTGCACCTCCCGGCCCGCCCGCGGCCCGCGTGCCTCCTCCCGAGCCGCCCGCGCCCGCGGAGCGCATCCGCATTCAGCTGCCCCGCCGCGCGCGCGCCTCTTCTGCCTCCGCACCGTCCCGCCGCGACCGTCCGCGTACTCGCAGTGGTGGCGACCGTTAGTGTTTTGTATCATATTATTACATGTATATTTTTTGACCATCTTTCAAACTTAAATGATTGGTCCAGGTAGTCAAGACAAAAAGCAAGTAAGGAGCAGGAACTCTGTTAAAAATCGTTAGCGACTAATTGGCTATTGCTCCAAGAGTCAAACATTCCGTTCGCTAACATTAGGAATATTATCCAAGGCTACCGAGGGCAAGTTGTATCTTCCATTTCTACGATCGGGGAATTATATAAGCATACGACAAAAGGGAAAGTTGATATTCTGCTACTCACTACCCATGGTCCACTTAGCAATATCGTTTAATTAAAAATAATAAATTACCCAATCCTTATAGTACATTATACTGCAGTAGGTGGTGAGGCACGTGTTAAGTCCGAGTGGATCGACTTCGAGGAGGTACCAGAGAGGCGGAAGCAACCGAAGCGTATACAGACGCTACCTGCAAGTTCGGGCTCAGCAGTTGCAGGAGGTTCAAGCGGCACGACAGGCATGGGCGAGGGAACTGTCATGTTCAGCTATGTGGAGCCCGAGGAGTGCCGATGCGAATGCCACGTGCGGCAGGACGACGAGCTGCCGCTGCTCAATGATGACGGTCAAAATCTTCATGTCAGGTAGTCTGATTATTAGTCGAAAGTTTGTCTAATTGAAAACGTAATATCACGCCTTTAATCCACGAAGGGCTAGGCAGAGGGTTGTGCTACACCCCCCCACGTTTCACCTTTTACGTTTAAGTCCCATTGAATAGGTGGTGAGCCTATTGCCATACACCGGGCACTGATCCATTCACTAGTAAAAATTCTAAAGTAGTACCCGACCCGGGATTTGAACCCAGGACCTCCCGATCGGCAGTCGCGCTTACAACCGCTCGAATAGAGGCAGTCTAGTTGAAACAAGTTCGAATTAAGCTTTAAAGTCTAGTACAATCTCTGGTCATGTTAGTGATAATAATTAGTGTGTATGGTTGATGCGTAGCAACACGCCGTCCCCGGAGCGTGGCGCCGCGCACATCGCGCCATTCACCGCGGACTTGCCGCTGCGCCCCGCCACCACACCTGACTCGGTTAGTCATATTTTTTTATATGAAAATCTTTTCCGAATTTTATTTATTACTGTTGTATGTACACTTCTGTGTTTAATTTACAGATGCGGCCGCAATGACCGTGGGCTGGCCATGGACCTCCACGCCGCTCTCCCCCGTCTCATCACTTTGAAGTTTTATAGCATATATTCTCTTTTAACTCGAAGCAAGAAGTTATCGTTTTTGAGATGTAAATTTACCCGTTAGGTATAAATTTATAGAGTCGTTTGTAACTCTCCTATTAGCTACCGTTGAACTTTGCATTTTTTGATGTTTATTGAACTGTTCGTCGTGTATAAATATTTCGGTCATACGATAGTCTCGTGTGGCATTGTATGATAATATTATGTATTGTATTGTAATGTATAGTCGAGTCGCGAGTGTTCCGCCAAAGTTGCTTATTATGACTAGAAGGTCCATAAAATTACTATGAAATGAAGCGCTTCAGTGGGGGTGTCGGCCAGGCCAAGCACACCGTTCTTCCAATATGAAATTTAAAGTAGCGCTGCTCTTGGCTACACCTGGTAGGAAGTAGGGAATTTTATCAGTGTTTCCGACGGAACTATTGTTATATCAGTAGGTCAGGGTTCCAAGGACTGACTCACCGGCATATCTTATACTATATAGCTCGTATTCAGTATTTCATTCTGTATATTTTTTTTACGTTTCTAAACTGGGTCACATTGCTATTTACGGCCCCTGACATAGGATTAATTATAATATGTATCTGTCTAACAGTTGACATAATTAATTTTATATAAGTATTATAATCACAAATGTAGGTACTTGATAATAATGTACAAAATTGCCGTATATATTATAATATTACATCATAGTCGATTATATCAACGGAGATATGTATGTGTTACGAAATAATTTGATTCAAATTATCTTCTCTCATTGAAAGAAATAAATAGAAAATTATAAAATGCTACGTGTAAGTAGATATAATCGGCAGTGACCCCAGTTTCTTGTATGAATTATTTCTTGAGCACATCTTAATGGAGTTTAAAAAGAAAAAAATGGTTATTAGTTAAGTGTCTGTGTATTTAGTCTCAACAGTTTTTCTATGCGAAGTAAAATAATGACTTTTTTGTTCACTTTTATTTTTATTACTTAAAAACAGACAAAGTATAACTGAATTTTTCGAGCCCCGAGACATTAACTCTTATACAAATATGGTCGCAATTCTCGAATGTTCGCGTGATCTTAACACTTTTTGTAAATTAAAAAACATCAACCGGTGACCGCGAATTATCGCTCGCGTCAGCAGAATCATAAACACGTCATTGTAGGTTAAGTAGGCAAATTTTATCTAGATAGATCAAATCCGTAATAGTGACAATGATAATTATAAGCCAAAAGCCCTCGGGGTTCTCAGCGGTAGATCTATCGAGTCGTTTTATTGTTGATAGATAAATTAATTATTACATTTTAAATATATATCAGTCTGCCGGTGGAGCTGAAGTCCTGCTGGATGAAATGAGACGTTGAAGTAGATACGCGGTATTAAAGGCGCCGCATCGCTCGCCAGCGCCGACACTCGCGGTTCGCGCGCCGGCCCGCGCGGCCCCGGGCAGGCGCGGGCGGCGTGCGCTTGCCGCTATTATAGTAGTGAGAAAAGAATTAAGGTTTATCTTTATTGCATAGCGAGGAGCTCAAGGAAGCTTTTTTGGACTCGTCCAATCCAACTCGATTATCGCATCTATCGTTTTTAATACCTACTTTAAATTTTCAAGTCACAGCAGCCAAATGTGGCAATACATTTCTATTCGTTACACGGTTACAGAATACTAATATTGTAAAATAATCTCTAATCTCGGACGATGTCGTTCGTGGCGTCTGATGACGTCGCGGGTCCCGCTCGGGCGCGTTCATCTTTTATCTCGTGTCTGGATATTTTCTCATACTCCTTTGAAGTAACGCTTAGACACTGAGCAGTGTATGTTTGCCGCTTTATCTTGTTAAATTTTATATTCATGTAATGATGGAACTCTTGACTTCTCACTTACGTCTGTTACATCGCATCGACTTCGTTTCGGACGCCTAGTGGAATTGAAGTGACCGAAGTGAGACTGTTACAGACGCTTTAACGAAATTGTAACATTGAAGTTGGAGGATTATAATTTGTATCTAAGGCTTTCTTGATTACAATTGGGTGTTAGTCTTCGTCAAATTTGTTATTGCAGCACGCGGCCCCCGCACGAGTGCACGAGTTGCGTCATTTAATCGCTCGCAATTGTTTGAAGCGAGCCTTCGTGACCTAAGTGTATTGAAATGCAATAATATGTAAGAATGTATGTATGTACCAATGTTAAATTACTTCTACAGTTTAGGCAAAAGTCTGAAATATTAAATAAAATATAAATAAAATTTTGCTTTCCTATCTGCATTTTCATTTTATTTGCAATCCAACCACAGTTAGAAATTAGCCACTCACAGTTAACGTACATTCATAGTGGAGATTCAAAACTTTAATTCGCTGTAATTGTTTTCAAAAGGAAATGAATTTAGGAATTAAACTGTACTAATTCGGTACTTCTCACAATGCACCGTTCACTTCAATCACCACTCTCACCGCTTAAGAGTGAATAAATCTCCCGAGACTTAAGCACCGGTTTTTGTTGGGACTTTACAAACTAAAAGAAATATGTATGGTGTACTGTGTAATATCTTATACCGCCATCTATTGAGTTTGTGAACTACATAAGCATATTTGATTTTGTATCGTCGTTAAGTTTTAAATAAAAAAAACAATGTTCATAAATAAAAAACAATTTTATTTTGAAGGCTGTCGTACAAACAAATTGATCATTTTACATGTGTTTATGTTTATAAATGCAGTATTTGTTATTTTTACATAATAATAAGACTGTTCGCTCGGCTCGGCGAGCGGCACTACTTGTGTAACATACTTTGAGGCACGGTTTTCATTTACAGCTTACTTATATAAAAACGAAAACATAAATAAAAACATATCAAAGATTCATAGCAAGTGAAACATGTTCTCGCGAAAGCGGGCCCATGTTCCCTTCGGGTTATAAAAATAATTTCTGGTGGTATGTTGTACAAGTAGTAGAACAGGCAGGTTACTTGAAGATCTTGCCCTGGTTGAACTTACGGCCCTGCTTGTCGGTGCCAGACCACGAGAAGTAGTCGTGGACTAGCTTCTTGGTTTCCTCACTGCTGGGGTCCAATTTCTTCCAATCATACGACTCGTAGTCAATCTGTAACAATATGTTTGTAGCCCTTATTGTTCACGATAAGTTCTTTTAATTATTTTATGCTTGTTTACTACGCGCTACAGACGGTATTTACTTAGAAACCAGTTTTTCAAAAATAGGTGTTGTCGATAATTCTGCTATAATTCAAATAGTATTTCTAGTGCATCTTCTGGATATCTATATTTGTGGACAGGAAAGGCAGACAAAAATTGCTAATGTTATTTCATACAGATATATATTATTATACATCTATTGCTTCTTAATGCGCTCTTGAAACAATATCTATGTCCAGCAATGAACTGAGATAGGTTAATGATGATGACGATGATTGTATCTAATGATGAATGACGTACCTGCCAGTCGGGCGACAGCGGGAAGGCCAGCTCGCTGCCGCGCCACACCCAGACGCCGGAGATGGTGGAGTCCCCGTCGGCGCCGAACAGGCACACGGAGGCGAAGGCCTGCTTGCGCATCTTGTCCAGCCGTTGGAACATACCTGCACACACATAAGGTGAGCTCATGGACTGCTAGCTACTACAGGGACACCAACAGTTTTAAGCCAAATATTTTACTAACCAGTGATGAGATTGCAGCTCATGAACACCTTCGAGAGCTCCTCAGGATACTTGTACTCTCCATACCAGATGGAGTAATTTTCTGGATCAAACTTTTCCCAGAAGTATGGGATGGATACAGTTTCATCTTCATTTGAGTAGCACCTCTTGAAGTCGTCCATGTTGAATGTGCTGTAAATTTTTGTATAATTATGGAGTTGTTACAAAGGAAATATCATTTATAGTCAAGTTGAAATGTAAGTAGATATCTAATATTGTTTCAACTGTGCACCCTTTGTCATACATTGAGTGAGCAAATAAAAAATATATTTCATACCCTTTAGGTAGTGAATCAAAGGGATCTTTTGACTCCTTAGGTTTCTCTTCTATTTCATCAGGCAGCTCAACAGGCTCTTCCTTCTTTTTAGGGGTCTGCTCCTTTTTTTCTGCCTTCTTCTCTACCTTTTTGTCTTTCTTTTCCCCACCCTGTCATGCAGAAATTAATAAATATTTTTGAATTATTTAAGTATTCTACTGCCTATGGTCCTCTATTTGTACTGTACAGTCTATTAGTAAGCAAGAGTTACAGTTTGCTTTTTAATATATAAGAATTATTGGAAAAATATCTACTTCAATTGAAGGCTTATTTTGCTCATAAAATTACAAGACATGAAAAACAGTAGAGTAATGATTAATTATAAAGTTAAAAATATTGTAAATAATACTAATAATTGTTTTATATAAATTTTCATACTGACACCCAAAATACAAATTAATTAACCTTTCCCACTTGACCTTAATAAATTAATCATTTAGCTCAGGTATAAATGTAAATTTAAT
>DWEE01003352.1:0-10589 GCA_018245755.1 Parelbella macleannani
GTAACCATATCACAATAAGTTTGACTATCATCGAAAAAAGTGATGTACGGAGGCTTACGGACGACTTATTTATGTATGTGTGACATGCACACATACATAATCACGTGCATTCCAGCGCTGGTAACATATCAAGCAAGCGAAACATACATATGTCTAACAGGATGTAGACTAGCGGTAACATAAGGCCCCGTAGCCTTATTATATGTAGATCCTACGCGTCACAATTAACGAATGTTAGAAATAGTCGAGCGAGGTATTCCTCTTAATGTCGATATTGAACAAAAAAATGATTTATCCACGTGAAAACTGTAGTAAAACAAATACAGCTACGTGTATACGCAGGGGATAACTGGAAACAGGTTGTTATAATTGGACGGACTATCTATGCATTTGAAACAAAAGATATTATTTGATAAGACATTAGAAACGACTGCGGAAGTGTATCTATAAGGAAAAGAGAAATGGACAAATAATGATGGAAAATAGAGGCCACAGAATACGAAAGAGTGAGGTATTTAAACCGTACCCACCTAGATACATAGGTTACTGCAAATACCCCAACCGTGGTGTACCTTAAGATATTATTATTATTGATATTTCTATTGTAAGGTCAGGCCAAATTTGTAACGGGGTGGGCAGAAAGCACCGATTAGTAAACCTTACCGACCTGACGGTTTGTGTGTATCTCAAAGTAGGTACAATACATTTCGACCAATAACAATTTCATATATACGACACTTTCATTACTATATTACAGCAACTAAATTGTTCCCGTATTTTTAATATCCTGCCCAAATATAGAGATCGTAATATACGGAGCAGTCAATATATTATAACGAGGCATATTACAATGTATTACAATATATTTTCTATAGTGACGCTCGAGTGACCACATATGTCGCTATAATATATGCCTTTCATTACGTCGACGAAATATGTGATTAAATATAGCAAGTCATATTACTAGCATCAATATAGTACTAAACATTTACATATATATTAAGACTCCGCTTCTATTGAATTTAATAGAAAATAACAAGAACTAAAATGTCACATGGCAAAAAACGAGCGAATGCAAAGGTCATTTACAAATAAATTAACGTATTACTCATAACGGGTATCTGTGTATATTTGCAAATTAAATGAACGGTAGACAGGAAGAGAACGCTTTTACGGTCATTTCCGGCTTTATATAACTGCATTATATACCTATATATTATATTTACTGTATATAAGCTACGAATGTTTACTGAACAACTTGTGAAAACAATTTCATTCCCACAATCCTGTGGAAGACTGAAGAAGATTATGTACGACAACCCTTATACGTGACTACTGTCTTGTCATCTGTAACTCTCTTCACAAACAAGAAAATAGAAGAACAAACAGATATTCGTTTCCTGCACACTATCGAACGCGATATGAGAGTGTGCGAGAGACAAAACAAAAAATGATCACGAATACATTCACATTTGCGCGCGACTGGAACCGACAAGAGGAATACTGCACCCGTTTACAGAACAAAACGGAAAGAAATAGAACTGGACAGATTTTCTGCTTTCAGTACATAAACTTGGTGCCATGGACCAACGAGCGACGAGTGCGCGAATCTCATACACACGTGACTGAATGACGAAATGGTATGCAAAACGACTGTTAGATAAAATAATAGATAGCACCGTAATGACGTCACTGACGGCACCAGCGGACGCAGTACGACTATTGTTATTATTCATGTAGGAAAGTTAACAGGCAATATAACGCTATTAATTTCATATATTATGAAAGACTGACATGTGGTTATAAGGTTTCACTTAGTTATTTTTTTTATATTACTCATATATTAGCACTTTGCAGATATAAAACGATATAACTATTTGGCTCTCGATTTCTCTCTGTCTATTACATAAAAAAACCTAGCGTAATGATACACAATAATAATAATAATGACAAAAAAAACTTTCCAGGGTACGTTGTCGCTACTCTAAAAAAAAAAAAATTTTGATACAGTAAACAAAAATATTACAAATCTCTTTCTTAATAAAATTCTTTGTGTAACAATATTAATAGGAAATAGGTACGGTATTACCGACATTCCATATTAGTTTAGGACACTTACTTTGTTACATATTATTTTATTACGGTCGTACACAGCTTATCCCCTCGCGGTGCAACAGGCGAAATCTTCGCTCACAGTTCACGGTCGCTTTTAATTCGCAAAGCGGCGAAAAGTGATAGCGATCCAGAAATAGACGGATGTGAACCGGTGAATTTGTGGACGCGAATAGACTCACTCTTACTCTTACTGTTGTTCTACTCTTGCTTATTTCTAAACCAGCGTTTCAAGCTCAACGTTTGAAAATAGAACGTGAAAGACTTGTTACTGTTTATTTGTATTGTGTCGAGGAAAAGTATTAAGTCTGGCAGTTGCAAAGATACTGCTCCTGTTATATAAAAGAAGCTTTAAACTTTTATTATTTTATGAGACTTGTGTACCAGAATACTAGAGATCTGATATTATGAACGATAATATCATTAAAAGTCTTCGGACAAGTCATGGCAAACGGTTATATCATCCCAGATTAAGTTATATCATCGCAAACTATACAATACTTAGGTAATTTATACATAATACTTTACTTTTAAGCATTTTTGATAGCTGTTAGAATATTTCGAGTACATATTTCTTAAACATAATGGGTAGATATTTCCAAAGGGGAGACTGGACGTCCTTCTGCAAACAGTAAAAATTTCTGAAACTAATATTTAAGATTGCCACCCCATATGAATTAAGCGTCTGAAAAGTTACAAATTTGCTGTCAGTACTGAACTATAACAAGGAAACCCATCCTCAGAAAAAAAAAGATAATGTATCTCCCAGGGAAGATCTAAAAACGAGTTCCTATACATGATAAAATTATATTGTTATAATAAAATATACGTCATATGTTACAATATAAACTAGGGACATACCATCACATAGATTCCGCATTTACAAGTTATACCGGTATCGGTTTCGGTCTCGGTATCGCTATTTCGGTTTAGGGTCAAACGTGTGGTCGTACCAGCTTATCGCAGTATGTCAATTATGCGTGTGCCTTTGTGCCTTGTATGTAGTATGTACTGGGAATTCTCAATAACGTCCGGGAAATGTACTCACATACCCTTGTTTATTGAATAGTATCAGATAGATCAATTTTTGAAATATAGATTGAATAAAATAATATAATATCACTCCCTGTCATGGTAAAGGGAAACTTCGTGAGTAAACCTGTACAATTTACAGTTTAAAAAAATTGTTCCCCAAGGCGCGTGAAGTCTGCCAACCCGCACTTGGCCAACCTGAGAAACTAAACAATCTTTTTGTCTCCGTGCTATAGATTCACCAGTCATGCCTGTTTGCGAATATAGAATTGCATATTTGGAAAACCGAATGGCTATGAATTAATTGAAGCGAGGCACATCGTGTGTTCACATATAACTAACTTAGAGGCACATCCGAAACAAAACAAAGCCTGCCTATTGCCTCAAATCAATTGAAAACAGTAGCTAAATGAACATATCGCATTATATTAATATTTCGCTGTATTATTATGTACTATAAACTATGTTGGGAAATATTTCGTACGAAACAAACCGAACGGCGCGCCATTTTTATTTAATACCTTGCAAAAAATCTTTGACAAGTCGAGGCGTTTTAATTAATTTACCGAGCGACGAGCGAAACTCAACTCTAAACTTCCCCTCAACCGTTCAGTTCTCCAAGTCCCAGACGAATTTTCGTACTTCCACTTACAGCACTCCACTAACTAAGGCGTGACGGGAACGGGGTTCGGATCATTAGTGACTGATTTTTTTCCTAAATTTTCAAATATACTCGCAGACGTGACCTGCACCAAACGCTAAATTTCTAAATCGGAAATAGAAATGATATTATGAGTAAATCCTGAAGTGTCGTCGGACAGAAAGGAGCGTAGCGAGTTTTGTCAATTTTAGAGTTCCTGCACAAATGACATTTTCACTGCTCGGACACGACATTTCGATTAAATTCCTTATTAATTTGGAGCGCGTTCTCGGATGAAACTATGATTATTGAGTACGAGTTTCGATTATTTTTTAAATATTCGCGCGCGAATGCCGGTTGTTGGGCGAGCGGCTGGCACTAATGAGCCCCAGATGCATCTCGCTATTGCCGCTTGCGGCATACCAGTCCTGCGTTCCGTCGGACCCGCCGGTGATTTTTATCTGCAAACATTCTGCGCTTTATATTTCTTTGAATTCATTCATCACGTTCCCGCTGTTCGCCGGTCTGTCGCTGTGCGTTTCGTTCGTTGGCTCTTCGACGAATTTTCGCTACGCCCTCATAACAAATGGTAACTTTCTTTTAAATCGTATTTCATTCAATCACAAGGCAAATTTTATTATATTTTCAGTTGATGGAATTCTCAGAATGAGAGAAATAAAGCTATAGATTGTGGCAATAGTATAAATAAACATAAAACTACTATACAACTTTTTCTGCATGTTATTTGAGTTTTCAATTGAGAACCGTCGACCTGAATTTGTTATTTAAAGTCTCTCCATTCTCTATGCTTTTTAGAAGCATATGCCACCTGGAAGTCTCTCTATCTCTAACTCTATCTCTGATTCTCTATCTTTCCGTCCCATGTTAAGTGCTAACCTAAACGCGTATAATTTATCGATAATCATAAAATGTTTTCTTATTAAACTTCTAAAGTGTTTGTTCACGCAACTTTATATTAAGCGACGGCGAAACGATTAAGACGACTTGTGAATTGTGTAATGAGGTTTAACATTTGGAATTTAGGGCAAATAAATACTGCGCTAATACACGTATAAAAGTTTTATAGAGTTCGGACGCAGATTTAGGGCTCAAAGGTTTACTTGCTTATTTGATGCCCTGAATTACACCAACTTTTAGAACTTTATGTAAACAATGTTAACGCTCGACTGAAAGCTAACATTGAGCCGACATATTACATTTCATCGACAACATTTTAAAAATGTTATGTTGTGTTACGGTAAGGCGAGATCGTATAGGGTTGGGAGAAACGTAATCGAGACGCTAATGACCAGCTTACGTGCCGTGTCAGACGTAAAAATCAAGATGGTCGTTGTTCAAAACCTTTCCTCGATTTAATGCATTTATAGTTATCGAAATATTCATAAAGGAGTCTGAGTTTATAAAAAAAAAATTTAACATCACGCCTGTAATGCCCGAAGGTTTATCTGCGTTGATTTAAAGTTTAATCTATTCAATAAACCTAACCATATTCCTGGCATCCGAAGCCAATTATTATTACCAAGCAATCCGAATAGCCTAATAACTAACTAATAACAATTAAACTAATCCATATCTAATAATAAGCCAAGCGCAAATCCAATCCACGTCGAGCAACACGTCATACATGCCCATGGCAATTGCTATATGTGACTGTTGGTTTGTTTTTTACCATTATTTTCACACAAAAAACTATATTTTCAATGCGCACACGATCCTCCAGTCAAGTTTCGCCCGTAGCTATTTCTGACGCGAAGCAAGTGTTTGCAATGTCCAGACTGCTCACACTCAATCTTCACGAGAATTTCAAAGCACTAGAGCGAAACAAAAAACTAACTAAAACGCCATATACTTTTTAAGCGTTTGCTTAACGATAAAAACGCGTGTAGACGCATGTACACACATACGCTAACAGATATGGTAATTTTTCATACAAGATAAAACGTAGTCAGGGCACTTAGTCGTTACTTAGATTACCATCTAAAAGATTGAAAAGGCAATTTGTGCGTAGGTAATAAATTGAATTTTGCTACACAAATAAGTACATACGGGCAGGGAGTCAGAGACCTATGTGAAGGTGAGAGGTTCAGCTCAGTCTGTAGTACCTATAAGGTCTTGAACAACTTTTATCATAATAATTAGGTATTAATTTCTATTGTATGTAAAATATTTAATGCTGACAATCAATGGCGCATTATGACGGACAATGTAAATTAATATTGCAAACCAACATATTATGTCAACATTTGTCGAAATAATTGTTTTAATTTGTGAATTTTACCAACCATTTGAGCCAGCGAGCATTATCTTTCTGCAAACTTTCTTTCTATGACAGGGACAGCATTCATTTTTAAATTTTATTGCCCATTTTTTATTCACCGCAAAATAAAATGGCCATGAGGAGATGACCATTAAACAGGATGACGATAGGTGGTGTCCTTATTGCAAATACATAGTATGTGCAGTCCAAATAGTTAACGATCCAAACATAATCGATAGACTGCATTTAACCCTACGGGGAAATCTAATAGGTTTCCTCTGCTGCCAATGTTACTCCATGTTAGCTAATGTTACCATGACTATGTTTTACACACATCAACTAGACTCATGACTGTCTTCCTGAGTTCGGTTTGCTCGTCCCTTTTTATCGTACACATGAAATATTTGGAAGAGCTTGCTTTCGAAGATTTCGCGAGGCACCACAACATGTGGCACTTCAAAAAAGACCCAAAAAGAGATTCTCATTCTAAGCCGTCACAGCGCTGTCCCTTGCCTTCTAGGCTACGACGGCCGCTTACCAACAGGTGACTCACATGCCTATTTGGCAAACTAAGTAAAAATCGATTCTATTTAAAACGAGGAATATAGCGGAACTCACAAATTCTATGTATTTTAACTTATCCGGAGCACAGCTATCACTGACTACCATCAGTATGGAAAGTGTGTGAAACTCTAACTAAAACAATGTTGAAGGTGTTAAAATTAAATTATCAACGAACGTTTAAGTAATAAAGTTCATTTTACTGCGTACTTTTTACACAACACTGTGTACGTATCACAGATATGAATCTTGTTGAATATGAAAATTGTTTTTTATTTCATTGTAAAGTGTTAGCGGGTTTATAATCGTCATTGTATTTTCGTAATAACTTCGTAAATGGTGATACAGGAAATAACTTTGGTAAAGTTGTGTTAAACATCGTACTCTACTCTGTCAAATGTTAAAAAGGATATTCTGTCCAACGTCGAATGGGATTCGAGGTCGGTCTGGCATTTTAATAACATTTATTGCAATAACATTGTTTATCTTGACCGGGCGGTAAGTTTTAAAATTTATATACTTAGATATACAAATAAATTTTTTTTTCCTTGCAAAGTGGCCATGAATAATAAATAACATAATCCATTCTATAGAACAGTAGAATCTAAAAGTACATTAATAAAACGTAACTTCTAACAGAAGTTATGTTCTTATACATTTACTTCTCGTGGGACGTAAACGTAACTGGTGAAGCGTGTAGTGCACTACACTCTATGCCTACCCCTTCGGGGATTTAAGGCTTGATATTATTTCTATCACTTCTAAAAAACTATAACACGCTGTTGCCGTAGGGGGTAAAATTGTACAAATAGATTCGCTTTAGGAATTTTATTGTTGCATATAGGTATGTACATATATATTACATATTTGACTAACTTCGCAGTAGTATTTCCATATTACCTACATATATGAAATATAAACTCATTGAATAAAAATTATTGTATTACTTATATACTAATTAGTTAATTATTAGGTATCTAAATAATGTATCCACATAATAAAGTTTTTGCTCGTAAGCTTCAGTGCACAACATTAAAACATATTATGTATATTTTACGTACCTGGCAACAGGATAAAATTATTATAAAGCTTAAATAAAAAAAATATTTTTATTGGTATATGGTCTCTTCCAGCTGCACCAAACTTCCAATAAGAAAAACACGTTAAAAAGAAATTAAAGATGTCATGTCAATGGCTGTTTAAAATAACACATCAATTTAAGACGGCTCCGAGCTTTACTGTAACATTTTATAACAAAAGGATTAGAGCCTAGATTTAAAGGAGCAATCTATTTAAGTTGAAGTCACACTGTACTGGTGGACTCAATATGCTCAATGGGTGTCAAAGTTTTATTGACTTTTACGAACTCACCTCCAGAAACATAAAGCGAAACTATGCGTCGTAGCGTCGATAGTTCAAGCGCACTTTTGAACCCATTAAAACCTAATCGATATAGAAGTTACTCGATTATCAAACATTTTCACTAATCGCTAGTCAAACGGCCGAGAGTATCGAGAACTTTCCGGAAGCTTCTCGAACTCGCACACTAGCACATAGCAGAAAGGTTCTAGAGATTGAGCTGAAATTCCAATCAAAATGTAAATTTCAGTCGACACACTGTTTTACATGCATTTTATCGTCTAGTTTTTCAGTGGCTAGTTCGTAACGAGTTTAGTTTATTGTTATTTCTGTTCTGTAATAAAAGTATACGAATGAGTTAACATCGCGCTGTATTTTCTTTCAAAAAATCCAAATGAGATCTGAATACGATAGTTAAATAAAATATATAAATAAAAATTATTATGACAAAACCAACAGATGCTCATAATATCATATAGTACATTTGCTCTTAGACATTACCTAACAACTCGCGCCAGGTTGCTCCAGTGACACCGTTGATAGTGGTACCAGACAATTATACGTTCTAAGAACGCTTACCGTGTCGCGGAGCATCGCGACATTCGTGACGAGTGGCTCTTGGCGGTCACCGAATTGATTAATTACTGTGGAACAATTAGTTGCGTTATCCTGCGTAACCTTCTTTATTTTTAACTGAAGTAACAATAGACATTTATATAATCCGATATAATATAAAACATAAGACAACATCTGATCTTAAGCGCAACGAAATATTTTGAACTACAGCGGACCAAACGAATTCTTTCACCGCAATGATATGTGTGATATGAACAATGGGTGTACGATTATATGTAAATATGACGATTCCGTACACAGATAGCGAGACGCTCGATAGCGGCTCGTGTCTCGGGACGTTTATTTGTCGAATGCGTTCACTGAATGCTTAGTCGGATCGTAAAGCGTTGACCACACTATCGACAAAAAGGTGAATTACCCTTTTTTATTATGACCTCCTGCCAGGTTTCTTATGGGGCAGGCAGAGAGCTCCAAATGCCAAAAATACCTATATCTTTACACAAGATTATCTACAAATTAAGTTTACCGTAGAGTTAATACGAAGATGACTTAGACTTATTTTTAGATGACTTAGCTATGCGCTTTCAAACAAAACGAAAACAACAGGGTAGCATTAGACAAATCAGTCATCAACTATACGGATGACAAACGATATAGGTTATAGACATACAAATACAATGTAAGTATAACATTAGCTAGCACGGTCGTAGACTTACGACCGAGTACCTCATATGTTTTGCCCCTAATGCGCGCCGAGCGTAACTATTGCCTTCCTCTTCATTACCATAACGCATACAGCCCGATACGAACGGCCGTGCACCCGTCCCTTGCAGACGTACGCCGTTAGAGCGAGACGGCGCGAACGTAATCTGCATCGAACAAATGACGCGACCATAATTCATCAACAGTCACAACGCAATAAATCTTCACGTGTAATATCAGCACATTATCCGTGGAATTTATATAGACCCACTGGTGTGCGGGGACGTTGCGATGAAGTGGAACGGTCGACCACGACACAACATGTACAACATACAAAGATATATAAAAGAACACACAAGCAACACTTTCATTTATTTAAAGGCTTCCAACTTAATCCGTAACACCATTTCCGTGCGAATCATTTGGAGTAGTTATATATCCAATTTAATCCAGAATTGTTCAGGGTCTTCATTCAACCTGTTATTCATTAAACACCGTCGTCCAACCAACTTCCAAATATACAAGTTATCAAGCTCAACTATAACCGCGAACATCTCACTTTGTCAACAATCTGAACCCTGTCTCTCTATCTCAATTATCTGAACAAACGGAGGTCTACTGGTAGAAAACAAAAGACATACGACACAGGTACACCCAACACGCCGGCAGCCGCCCCCGATCAGACGACATCACGTATAAATAGCCGTTCTCATTACCCAATTAACGGCAGCCGATTGTCACGACAGTGCCAATGTTATGCCTTATAATAGTTTCGATCCTAATTAATATCCATCGGCTATTAATAATAATATATGTAAGAATTAGCGTGGTCTGATTGAGTAACATGCAAATTAAAACTAGATCTTTTAAACATTATTATTTTGTGTTGCAACCGCTAGAGATTATTATTATTAATCTGATAACGTTATACATTTTTGACTTAAATGTTTATTGTCGGCGGGACGTTGGTGGCATCCACTGCTTATCTTCAGATAGCGTGAATGTGATGACGTCAATGACGTCATGCAAGCAGCCTATTACCATGAATGCGGCACATTGCGACCTGTCCACGAGCATATAACTTTTACATACTTGGACAAGCCTGGTGCTCCAATGATAGTGACGTGATAAGTTGGCTCGGGAATTTTAAGCTCAATTCGAACAGGGCACAAGCTAATAATAACCACGAATAAGCTTTAATCTAGATGTATCTGGAATTTTATTTTTGAATATATCACATACCTTCTACTACTTACTACTACATACTACTACATACTACAACAAGTTCCGTAGTCACCGACGCAAGGGATTGCGGTGCGGAGTGTCACT
>DWEE01003353.1:0-10587 GCA_018245755.1 Parelbella macleannani
ATTTTCGTAGACTTAAAATTTTTTAATACATTTACTAAATAAATTATTAGATGTGTTTTGAGTTAACGTTATAAAGGGTCGTAAAATTGCATCCTATTTTTATGTTTTTCGTAACGCGCTGGGGCTTGACGTAATGCAATCGAGATCCCATTGGAAACATTCTTCAACACGTTATCTAATATATCTTTTTACTACTTGTTAACATAATCATTATGGTCATTAGGTACCTACATATATATTTGACAACCAGTGTTCCTGTCACTGCAGTCCGCTATTGCCGCCGCCGGCCAACGCGCGCGGCCGCGGCTAACGGCTGTGACACGTTAGTCACGTCAAACATAATTCAATTAACTAGTGTTTGCCGAGCTTATCAATGAACGCGTTTTATCGACTGAAGAAAATCGTAGCTAACACATTGCTTATCGCGCGCGCGAAATATATTAAATGCCACATATCGCGTACCCGTATACTGTTTACATTGTTACAGAAAATGCCAATGTTTTCTTTAAACATTGCCAAGACAAAAATAAGATGATTCATGAAGTTTTTACTCTATTCATACGTAAGAGCAATCATAAAGAGAATTTCTCAAAATTAAAACTACGTAAGTAGGTAGGTACCTACCTACTAATATTAACATTCAATGCAATAACTATAGATAATACAGCAAAAATTGCTAAATTAAGTGTATTACTGTTGCTGTAAGATAAGTTCATTATTAACATCAATAATAATCACAGAAAGCATGCTATTAATGAGTCCATATGTCGAATTCAATTGAAACATCTTTTGTCCGATTCAAAAGTGGATCGTTTATTGAAAGCCATTTTCTCGAACAATCGTGTCAATAAGAAAACAATTGTGCGCGCGATGTCCGCGCGGTCGTCTCTCGCGAACAACGCACGACAACACCTGCACGTGGCCGCATACAATTTGTACAAAGTAACGCATATTGGTCGCTGGTCTGTGAATGGAATTTTATATCGAATGGAATATGGATCGCATGTTTAATAATGAGCGAGTGAGTCGTGATGGTGTTGAATGAGATATTCTCAATTTTGGAAAGTGGATACTTTCAAATAGCGCCTTCCGATTGGCTCCAGGCTTTTGGGAATTTGGATATTGTTGTAAAGCTTTTATTTCGCTAAAAAATTAATGTTCCGTACACCGCAACGGGAAACGAATATTCATTATGATGAGTATATTTTGACTCAAAATAAATAATAATACCTGCAAAACTACTTTCGATTTTCGAATTTAATTACAAAGCGCTACTGTCGTTCTTTTGAACAAAACAAGAATTTTTCATTTGTATTGCCAGAAGACTTGTTATATTCTTCGTATATTCAGTGTTATATTCTTAATACGTAAAGGGAAAACTGAATCCTTTTTTAAAGAAGAATATTATTCTTAGGAATATTGCGTACATGCAGATCTTTGAGTCATGGCCTACAGTTGATAAGAGTTAACTGTTGAGTTGAATAAAACTTTCCTTGTTTACATTCTTATTGCTTTTGTCACCATACAATAATCTAATAGTACTACACCCCTCTGCCTATCCCTCCGGGGATTACAGGCGTGATGTTACGTATCTGTATGTGACATGCCAGGATGGTATTGTATATAGCCGCCCTAAGTTTCAACTAAGTACATAATTAGAAGCAGGTAGATACCGTTTCTATCGATCTGAACCAATGACACTCGAGCCGGCCCGACGCGACGCTCGCCGCACCACTTCGGGGCTCGTAATTACCCCGAGCAGCCGCCGATAGGGGGATAAAAAATCGATTATATTGATATCGATTAACTTATCTAAATCAATATCTTGTACCGAAAGGTGTGACCCCAATGGGCGACGTTTATCTTTCCTTTACGCACGTCGGGAAAGGACAGCCTTAGGTAACTTTTACAAGGGATTTACTGCCGTAGGGGATGTAGGATTATTCTGCACTGAAATTCAATAGGTGTAGTATTAAATTTGGAGTTATATGCTAATATATTTTGATTCTTTTACTTGCTACAACTGTATAGCACGTTAGAAAAGCGTTACTAATTTTATTTTTCCATAAATATTTGGACAGAAAAAAATGTAGAGCAAAAGTTTAAAAGGCACACTAGGAACTATTATTTTTGATAAATTTTTGAAATACGTCAAAGTACGTATTCTACATTATATCTAGTAATTTACCCGGCGCATACTTGGACAACATGGCAAACTATGGCCTTAATATTCCTCATTCTGAGAGGAAACTCATTTAACCAGTGGAGCGGTAAAAGGTTTGACGACGAGATTGATCTCGCAAAATGAATATTGTTCCCGGCGGATTGCTTCCGTTTCCTTACAAACACGTTACAATAACCATTATTGCTAGCTCCATATATGTTTACTAAAACATAACATTACTTTGGTCATCGCGCGGTGCCTTCAATGAGTTCTCTTTATCTGAACACGTGCTACTTTCAATATTTTACTCATAAAAAAACTACTGAAGCGCAAACAATATAAGTCAGTGGCGGACAGACGAGTGGTAATTAATGTAAGAATCCACACGGAGCTAATTAAATAAATCATCATTGAAGCTTGATGCGACAGCTTCGTACGATGTTTTGAATGTTTTTTTCGACACCGCTCAATGAAAATAATCAAAATGGAAATCTGTTTCATTCTATTATTGTAGTAACAAACACAAGTGTAGATAGCACTCACATAGTTGTAAGTGTATGCCGCTACATTATTTTCTCTACTAATTGTAATGAGCATTGTCACGCACTCGACATCACTTTGTGCAACCACACACCACTGTACTAGACCAGCAGATCTGTCAGTTAATTGTAAGGAAGAAAAGCTGACTGACCGATCTTTGTTTGATTATTTCTAAACGAAAATGGGGTAGGTAGATGATATTAAATTTATTTTTGCATATTCCACAAATAAATGATTAGATATATTCGTGTTATTGGAAAAAAGAGGGTGTTGTGATATTGTAAGTAGGTGTTGTGGCAGGCGCATGTCCTTCGGTGGTTTGTGTGTTTGTTTAAAACAAATAACAGCAAATGGAGCCAGAGGGAAGGGCTGGTGCAATAATAGCAGGCTGCAAGTAGCTGGGTACAATTACAAAGCGCGTAAGGTGCTTACAATGTAGGTAGGCAGGCGCCGCGGGCCGCCGACGGGGCCGCCTGTTTTACTACACTATGGTATTTTTGTTGGATAATCGCTATCATTGCAGAAGCACCTTTGCAACACATTATAAATCATTTACAAAAGGGTAGTGGAAAGGCAGTACCTATAGGTATGGAAAAGCAGTATCTATAGGTATGTTCAATTGGTGAAGAAGCGACTTGAATAGTGGAGTAAAACATAATACCACGCGTGGTGAGCCTATTGCCATACACTGGGCACAATTCTGGACTCCGAGTCACTACAAGAATTTCTAAATTAGACAAATCCAATAGTATCTAACCGACCCAGGGTTTAAACCCAGGACCTCCCGATCGGCAGTCACGCTTGCAACCACTCGACCAACGAGACCGTCAATAGTGGAATATGCAATGAAAACGTGTGAAGGTTTCTAAGCAGTCTGTCTGTCGCTCATACCTAACCGTCGTGCACTGTTTGATAGATCAATAAACTGACTGGCGTACGTCGCGTGGAACGTGGCTCGATAAAGGAATTATATTACTTTAAACATATGTACCTACATCTACGTACGAAGAGATATCCTTATACCCTCTTTGAGCAATGTCGGGCACGGAAGCGTATGAGATTTGTTTGGTACTGCTAAAAATTGTACAGGGAGCGCAGAGAGCTAGAACTTTTATGCAGTGTGTACTGATAGAATGTATGAAATAAAACGTTAATTGTTGATGTCTACATCGGCAATACGTGGTACTCCATCACCTGCGGTTAGAGTTGTACACACGTACTGTTCGATACGTGGCCACAAATATCTACACTAACTACAACAACAGACCACCCGTTCCGTTAAACTCTTCTTTTAAGTTATTTCGTGATAAAACATAGTTCCGTGTTTGCATGTTTATCACTCCGGTTTCATGAAAAAAAATATCAGTTTTGTAAGTGAATAGGCGGTAGGCATGTCTCAACAACGTTAGTGTCGCTGTAGATCTTAGGTCCAACAATCCTGCATAACATGATTCTTACGTTATACCTACAATCAAATGCGTAACTTTACAATAGGTATTCCGGTTAGGTTAAGTTAGATATGATAACTTCTCCACGACGTAGGGATTACGAATTGAATAAAAATAGCTTGGTAACGATAAAAATCGTAGTAAATAATGTGTTCTAAATATTATTGATTTAGCCGTACCTATTCGTACTATGTCCCGAGGCCGCGTCGCTTAGTGGGCGCATTACGACGCCTGTAAACACGCGTCAGGTTTGACTCCCGGAACGTCGCAGTAATGTCCCCGTCGCCGTCACTTCGCTGTTCGCGTCTCCGCGTGATTTATATCTCAGTGGCAATTCGCAGGCTGCGCCGGCGGCCTCTAGCCAGCTCGTGCAGGCTGCTGCGCCCCCACTATTGTGCTATTGTTGGCTCTTGCAATTACCTAATCAGACACATCTCTACAATGTTTCCGTGCATATCGAGGTGCGATATATCTCGCACGCGCCACTTATAATTATACAAATATGAAATGCCGATCCCATCCAATCCCATGATTTCGAGGCTTATTCAAAGGGAGCTATAATAAGTTTTCTTACACTTCTCCTTTAACATTTTATCCTTTTATACTTCATTGACAAAAACAATAAAATAAACAAAACCGTGTCCCGTATCTACTCTGTGTAGGTACGCCACAGCACACCGTGGCACTACATGGATTTATCTCAAGAAAACCATTATTTACCCGACGGTACTTCAAATAAAGTGTAGTTCTGCATACGAATGCATTCAAATTTAAATTCCAAATTACAACTGTAGTATCTGGCAGGCTTTATTGAATCGGACCGCGGGCGTTACGGAGTGTGTAGTGAATATAATCGCACGAGTTAGTCATAGCTGGCCGCTCGCCGCTGGAGTTGGGATATAAATTTGGGGTAAAATAACAGCGTTTTCAAAAGGGCCGGCGGTTTATTTACAAAAACAAGCCTATAATTCGGCTCTCGGGGTGTCCAAATGTAGGGTTATTAAATAATGGAGAGCTGCCGAGCGGCTCCATGCCGTACACTCCGCGCGCCACGCCACGGTGCGCACTTCGGGCTCTCCGATTAACCGCTTTGTAACTAGTTAGCTTAGATGATATGAAACACATTACAAGTAACAGTGTTCATAGATTTTATTTTGTCATTTATTAAAAAAAAAATAAACATTGTTACTACGTAACAAAATGACACTTGACGGTCGGGCTGAAGCGATAAATAAAACCTACCTTACAATTAGGTAGGTATGCGCTGAGGCTACTATATTATGTTCGTGCGTTACCCGAGAGGCTAGCTTCAGCTTTGCTCATTGTTCATTAATAAATAA
The DNA here is from genome assembly GCA_018245755.1 of Parelbella macleannani. Taxonomy (NCBI): domain Eukaryota; kingdom Metazoa; phylum Arthropoda; class Insecta; order Lepidoptera; family Hesperiidae; genus Parelbella; species Parelbella macleannani. The sequence continues at coordinate 5,493 of DWEE01003353.1, forward strand.
TTAACAGCACGTCGGCGTCGGCTCTGTGTGGATAGAGATGGTCGGCATTCGGTGCTCCGTCCACAGCCGCTAATAATTATAATAATTCGGATAATGAGTTTAATCGGTCGAGAGAATCACAGTCTTAGCTTTAAATCCTTGGTGACCCCACTTTCACCTGTTCATTGCGCCTCATAATAGATATAAGAGTGAGTGGCTCCAAATAATACAGGCAAAGAGCATCAGACATATTAACAAAAGGTGCACTCCGATCGGCGGCCGCAGATGGACGGAGATAGGACGCGATGAAGGTGGATCCGAATGATATAATTAAATTAACTGAGTTCACGTCACCTGTCTCGCTCTCTTGCCTATGAACAAAAAAGGACAACAACTCGCGCTCGATGATAATAGCCTTGTCACTTAAAAGCTGTCGTATAATAGCAATTTTTATCATCTGGCAATGTTAGAGAAAATAATCTTTTAAACAAGTCTAAAATGTAAGTATTTGGTTCGCAATAAACGTACGTGAAATAAGTTCAACGTTTGGTTGTATTGAAGTTTCGCAAGTAAGTAGGTACCTAATCTCTTACAATAACAAATACGCATACACATACATATGTAAATATAGCAATTTTGATGCAATAAAGTGTCGTTAAGCGGGCACAGCTCGCGGCGCTCCTGCAGATAGCAGTTACTTGTACAATGTAACCGATGAACTAATGACTTCAACACGGAAGCTATTACACCCGTACTGTGCGCGCAAACAGCGGCTAATTCAATCACACGATGTCGAATTACATTTCTAAACATTGGCAAGGGCGCCGTCAGTTTCCAATTTAATAAAGGCCCATTCACAATCAATTAGTCAGCGATTTCTTTTCTCGCATTATCAGTGTAAAAGCACACTGTATATGCGGCTTAATAATGGCGGGAGCTTTTTACTTTTTGCCTCCGTTTTTTTACTTCTCTTTTTCATAATAGGGGTAATACAAACGTGCCGGGACTGACACCTTTGCGGACCCCACAAGAGGTTGTATAGGAATAATTTGTGGGCTAATAAAATATAATAATCCCGAGCAGTGGAGCGGCGGTGGCGACGGCTAATGCGTAAATGAGTTTTTCTTCCTTCGAGCGCACCTTGGCGGTCACCGCTCTTCGGGTAGTTTCATACTTGCCACGAAATAGTTGAAGTTACTCTATTATTTTTCCCTAGTATTTGGCATTTTTACGGCACATTGTTGTGTCAACGTGCGTAAGGCTAGCTAGGTATTCGTGTCAGTATCTTAATTAAACATATAAAACGAACAGGAGTTGGAACGAAAAGACGACAAAGTTAACTTATTCCCGTTTTAATGTAGGTATTATATAAATTACAAAACGGAAAGTTTAAGTAATGCAATGATAATTCTGGCCATAATTTTGACACTTCTAAGTATCGTCCAGTACGAGGTGGACGAAATCGCATGCAATACATTAGTGGTGAGCGCGTCCAGCTTGGATGATTCCGGAATCACTAACGATTCCGCGCGCCCGCGCCGCGCGGCTCATTATCCAGATTGCATCGCGTAACCACACATAATGTCATACTCAGCCGGCTGTTCATAGATTTAAATATCTACTTATAATAACCTTGTGCGTTATGGGTACAGGCACACTAATACTGACGTCAGCCCGTTAAAATAATCAGCAATGGTTAACGTCCAATAAGCGCGCACTTTTATTTAATAGCCAGATTTATCCATCGCGTACTTGTCACCGTAACATGTGCAACATACTGAAATGTTCGCTCGCTGCTAATGATTAATATTCACGTGATATGCCCTCATTCGTCCGATGCGTGGCCCGCAATAACACCGACATTTCTTCTAGCAACAATCCGTAATGTCCCGCGGTGGAAGGGGGATGATGAAAAAATATTATTTCCGTTGAATACAAGAAATGACTTCCTCAATCAGCCAGCGCCGAGAGCCAATGACAAATGACTAGTTTTCTGTTTAATATGTTAATCTCGTAGCATATGGAGCATAGAGAATTCCCGCCTCTTTTGACGTCTGTTCGAATTCGGTACCCCATTATTAATGGCAGTGATGTCTTCTTTTGTGCCAGCAACAATGGGTTTTTTTGCAATATCCGTGTAAATTGAGCTCATATAGTCAATGTTCAATTTTTTCTAGAGGGCCGTTTGAATGACTGCGTGTAACTCTTGGGGTATTTAAGAGCTCATTGATTTGTTCCGTTATTTTATTAAGTGGTTAATATTGTAAACAGCCGTCGTGAGGTGAAGAGCTGCAATTGTGATGCGTGTTGCGTCGCTGCACGACAGCATCAGCGACACAAGATTGATAAAGAGTTTTGTTCTGTTTTCGTTGGATACGTGTTATTAGTTACTACATTTACCTATTATTTGGAAAATTGGAGTAAATAATAAGATGATTCTGTTGATTAGTGACATCCATTTGTTTAATCATTGGTATTCGTCTCGTGTTGTAAATAAATGATAGATACATTTTAACACTAAGTTCCAGTGTTTAACGCAGTAAAACAGAGAAAGTATTCATCATATTAACGCCTAAATATAATCGTATCAGTGTATATTTATGACGTCATCATCGATCGTCCTTTACAAATGCAACGGCATTACCGACAACGCGAGATTCGTCAACGACAATATCAAAAAATGCGCGCGGTGCATATCGCGCGCGTTAGCGTACCTCTTCGTCTCCGTTGCGATCAATAACCAACCGATGAATATTATCATTGAACAACCGATGAGTACCTACCTATTATCATCGGCAGCGCCGCGTTATTATCGTCGTGGGGACGTTCGTCGTGCGTTTTTCGCTTTGGTATTTCACACGTATGGTTGTAAGAATGAAGTTTTAAACGCACTTTGTACCACAATATGAAGAGACGAGGTAGTGATGCACAGTTGATTATTTTCGATCGACATCTGGTTCAAGATTCTGATTGAGAAACTGCACCAGAACTACTCTTACATAATTAGAGATTAAAACATGTCATTAGGTAGGAATTTGATGTTGTAAGCATTGAGGTAAATATACCTATCACGCATCGTTCTGATGCCGCCACGGCGACACGTACAATTTATTTATTTATACGAATATTTATAAATAATAGGCTGCATCGTTGGTCGAGTGGTTGTAAGCGCGTCTGCCGATCGGGGGGTCCTGGGTTCAAATCCCGGATCGGGTACTACTATGGGATTTTTCTAATTTAGAATTTCTAGTAGTTACTCGGAGTCTAGATCTGTGCCCCGTGTATGGCAATACGCACACCACCTATTCCATGGAACATAAACGTAACTGGTGAAACAGTCTACACTCCTCTGCCTACTCCTTCGGGGATTACAGGCGTGACGTAACGTTATAAGTAATAAGTGATGTGTTTTGTTATTAGTTCAACTGTATCGTACACGTCTGTAACATTGAATTTCTTCAAAGTGAACGAAATCGTACCTAACTATAGCTAGCTACCTATCTACTATCTATTAATACTTACTCTAGTGCACTGAATATTTTTGCTCATTTGCATTTTATGTAATTTTGAGGACATTAAATCTATAATTTTGAATTTGAAGCTATTTACTTTGAAATTAAAACTGTTTAACAACGATAAGGACTATTATTTTAATATCGTAGGAAAATAATAAAAAAAAATTAGGCTCATCGACAATTTTGAAAACCAACGTAGAATATTTCCAAGTTCCTATTATACAAGATTTAAATTTATTTACCTATTATTGTTACTATATCGTCACGCCAGGTTCCATAATGGGCGAAGACCCCGCCTGACAATTATGTATTTCTATAGGTATTTGTAAACCAGAGTTGCCTCTTGTATAGATTTATTCGCTGATGTCGTCGAGGAGGTAGGTAAGCCCGAGTGATGAAGCCCCATTAACAACGCGACCGGAGGTGGGTACAGATCCGCATAATGACTGTGCGGATGGACCGACGGACTTTCTCGCCGGAACTGCTGCGGCGGCGGGAAACGTGAATAATGACGCGCTTTCGACTGGTTCTTGCGAATAGCCGCCAGCGCACGCGGCCGCTGTGCTCACTGCGCTATTGTGAACGGTCGGGGCGGCGACTCCTAGCTTCGTTAGGATGTAGGCACCGTGCTCGGGATTACGGGAAGTTAGTAAATAACAATATATGCAATCCTCGAACTTACGGCGTTACGTTCTCGCGCGACGTAGGTACCTAAATCGAAACGACACCAGTCGACACAAATTTTTACGTATATTTTCATATTAAAGCTCAAGGTCAGTTTCCCCAAGGATTCCACATAAATATCAACAAAACTGCATTTAGCTACCCACAGCATACAGATAATATCTGCTCTATTTGTGAAAGTAAGCTCCTAAAATAATGATTTATGGAAGTGGTTATAATTTTGATATCTATAGGTACCTACCTATATTGATTAACCTATAAAAAACAAATTGTTCTTAAATATCTTTCTCGATCTTTCTATATCGTTTGTAGCTACAGTTGCGCGTGGTTCTAAGTTCTCGTCCAACAGATCAAGTCGAACCGCTGCGATGTTTGAGATTTAACATTTTACATTTATCTAACCTCCTCGTAATTGTCTTTACTTCTTTGTTTTACTCTAACCGTCTCATTTAAAAACAAATAACAACAAAAACGGTCAAAATGCAAAGGGCTACAAAACGTCTTATTTGTCCATTGTCTTTAGCGTAGGTGCTAGAGAGATTTCCCAGTAGCAGTGCACAGGGGCACCCCGGTCCGCGGCCGCGTAGCCAGCCCGGTGCGGCGCGGCCGACCAGGGACCAGCGAAACTGTTCTCGTGTGCTCTTTACTGGACGTCACTCGCGCACTTCCTGCGCTACGCTCTGGACGCTGGATAACAATATCGCACGAGTTCTAATAGAAACACTTAGGATCCACTCAATTATATCAGGTATAATATTGTTTTGTTAATAATAATAGCCTTTTGGAATGCTGTTTATATCAATAACTACCTGCCTCCATTACCCACTTTATTTATGTCTTTAATGTCAGAATTAGTCTTTAATGTCAGAATTAGTCTTTAATGTCAGAATTAGTCTTTAATGTCAGAATTAATGTTA
>DWEE01003354.1:0-10587 GCA_018245755.1 Parelbella macleannani
TAATACTCGCGGAATGGATAGCAGACGAAGTCGTCGCAATGGTTACAGAAACTGATGGACGAGAACCCCGTGGAGTGGACGGTGATCAACCCTAAGTCGATAACCATGGGTCAGTTGTACGGCCAGTTCGACCCGGTGTCCCACGAGTGGTCTGACGGCATACTGGCTGTCAGCTACCGAGCCTTTGCTGTCTCCACAAATGATAATAGGTATGACTACACCTAATATGGATGTAGAATGAACTTCCTTAAAATATATTCATCTGCCAATCCTTTTAAGGTAGTACAGGCGTAATGCTGTGTTATTATTACAGCATGTTTATTTATGTCAATAGATAATAGCAATCCTACCGCGCCATTTAAGCCCTAAGAATATTATTGTAAAAGTTATAAAAGAAATTTCTCAAGATTATGTTAGTTTTAAAAATTGTTACGTAGAAAGTGGCTGGTGTTCGACGGCCCGGTGGACGCCATATGGATCGAGAACCTCAACACGGTGCTGGACGACAACAAGAAGTTGTGTCTGATGAGCGGAGAGATCATTCAGCTGGCGCCCACCACCAACCTCATATTCGAACCCATGGATTTGGAAGCCGCTTCACCCGCTACGGTAGCTTACCACATTTTTTTAACAAATTTTAATGGGTGTATATAAGTGTGCCTTTATAATGTACATATTTTGGAATTTGGAATGTATTCACTTTGGAATATATTAGTTTTGGAATTATATTTGTGTCTGTAGATGTCCAAAGTTATTTGGTGTATCCATTAAACTGGTGCTTGAATGTGTTCGTTTCCGTTCGAAATATCTCGATAACATTTATTTTAGTAATGTTAGTTTTTTTTATATTTGTAACAGGTGTCTCGATGTGGCATGATATATATGGAGCCGAAGGGGTTGGGATGGAAGTGTCTGATGGAGTCGTGGCTGAACACGCTGCCGCCCACGCTGCACGGACACAACCGTAACCTTATTAGAACACTCTTCAACAGATTCCTGTCCCCTCTGCTATGGCTTGTCGAGTACTCCGGTAAAGCTAAAGTAAGTATATTCTGTTCTATAGTTTTCATTCGATTTTTGTTATAAGTCTGGTAAACAGGCAGACAGGCCACCTGCTGGTAAGTGTGTAACCGTCTATGGACATTTCCAACGCCCGAGCAGTGGCTAACGCTTATCCGGCTTTGAAGGAATACTCTCTTTGTGTTGTAAGTGTTACACTAATTAATAAATTTTATTTTAATGGGAAATGTTCATTTGATTTTTGTTGTACAGCAAATGTATGTCACGTCTCGAAGCAATTTAGTCGTGGCCTGTATGAATTTGTTTGATACCTATATGGATGATTTCTATGACGAAAAGTACGTCGAGCAAATATCGGATCTTGACATCAGAGCACAATTAGAGGTAAACTTCAATGAAAATAGGGGTTGATTAAATTCTTACACTAGATTAACGGTACTAAAATATTTTTGCTTTGATTAGGGCGTATTTTTCTTCTCATGCATTTGGTCGATCGGAGCAACTTTGGAAGCGGATAGTCGACCCAAATTTGACCTATTGTTCCGTGGCCTCCTGGAGAAAGAATTCCCGGAAAGTGTTGCGGAAACTTTGGGTTACCCCAGGGAAATAGCGAAGCCGGAGAAGCAGTACATATTTACAATTCCAAAGGAGGGAATGGTTTATGACTATCGGTTCATCAAAGAGGTGAGTTTGGGTACATGACATTTTAGGTCCCACTGCTGCAGGCATCAGGCTAATATAGCAGTGTTATTTATATAAATCATTAGTAAGACAGGACAGAGATAGTCGCCTCTCTACACATAGATCGGCAACAACATCCTTTAAACTGAAACACAACTTTAGTAACAATTGCTTCATGCCCTAAAAAGTTTCTCATTCCAGGGTAAAGGGAAATGGAAGCCTTGGCAAGATGACGTGGTGGCAGCACCGCCCATCAGTCGAGACACGCCGCCAAATCAAATTCTGGTCACCACTCTGGACAGTGTTCGTTATTTGGCGCTGTTCAAACTGCTCGTGACTCACCACAAAGCTGTCATGATGGTCGGACCGACTGGTACAGGAAAGTCGTCTTATATTATTGTAAGTAGTGATTTCGAGGTAATTGATAATTTTATCGTATGCAGATTTTTTAAAATATTACGTTTTATCAAGATCGATGAAGCCGGAAGTTATAAAAGGATATACAGACACACAAAAACGTAGACAAAATTTTAATAAAAGATGATTGAATTTGGTGTTATGGAACTAATATTTATCACAAAGTTTGAGGGATTTAAACAAAAAATTAAATATATGGACCGACTCTATAGATTTACATAGCCGGTATAGATTTAATGTATTCTGACCCATAATTCATTAATGTTGTGAATTTCCTAAGGATTATCTGGTGAGGAGAGTGGACACGAAGATATACAAAGCTCTCATAATGGCGTTCTCTGCTCAGACCAACTGCAACCAGACCCAAGATATTATTATGGGAAAATTGGATAAAAGGCGAAAAGGTTGCTATTTACCAAGCGTCTGAAATATTACTACTTTCCTTATCGATATTATAAGATACATATTCGTGATTCTTATATTATTTGGTGTAATGTAATGTCTGTTGTATTAAATGTGAAGGTAGACAAATAACAGCTCCGTTGGCTAAGTGGCAGCAAACGCGACTACCGATTGAGAGGTCCTGTGTTCTATCCCGGGTCAGGTATTATTGGATTTAGTATAGTATGTATGTGTGTATAAATTTAAATAGTATATGGAAAAATACTATTATTTTTCTAATATGGGCTGGGAGTCTGGATTAATGACCGGTCATGACAGTAGGCTTACCACCTATGTATACTATTGTGGGATTTAAACGTAACTTATAAACGTGGTAGGGCACTACAGTCCTCAGCGTACATCTTCGGAGATTACAGATGTGATGTTATATTTTATAGGTGTATTTGGACCACCGATTGGTTGTTATAGTGTGGTATTTGTGGATGATGTGAGCATGCCACAGGCCGAGACGTATGGAGCACAGCCTCCTATAGAAGTTTTACGACAGGGCATTGATCTCGGTTTGTGGTACGACCGAAAAACCAATGTCGCGATGCACTTGATTGATGTGCAGGTAAGATTTTTGTTTATCTTGAAGTTACTGAAAAGAAAAATATATCACGTTGTATGTACATTTAGGTAACGGTTTTGATCCTTAGCCCTTCTCATAATATTTTCATTTTAGTTCATGTGCGCCATGGGCAAGCCAACGCCAGGAGCTAAACTCATAACACCCAGGTTTTCACGGCATTTCTCATTCTTTTGCATTGATGAGTTTGACGATGAAACTCTTCAAGTCATATTTGGTAGGATAATGCTATGGCATTTGGATACGAGGTGAGTTTTAATACTATATTTTGACCAGGATTTGGTCAATGTTAAAACTTTTGGTTTACTAGACATTAATTTTTTTTCGTTGTTCAGGGGATTCTCGAAAGAGTTCGACCCGTGTATCGAAGAGATTGTAGCTGGAACTCTGGAAGTGTACAAGCAATGTCGACTGAACCTATTACCTACTCCGTCCAAGTCACATTACACATTTAATTTGCGCGACTTTTCAAGAGTTATTCTGGTATTTGTTATACGCTTTATTGTTATTCACAAAATGACGTTTACGGTTGTATTAGTTTCATTTTAATTTATTTAACCGTTGGGTTGGTGGTTGTTGAGCCTGATTGATAAATTGGAGGTTGTGGGGTATATTGCCATCCAGGATAAATATTTGTCTGATAAGCGCAAGTACTTATTCTGTGTCAGGGTATAAATAGAAAATCGCTGTATAAGTATATATTTATATCTATACATAGATACATATATAATTTTGTCAACTGTCTGATTGTCATAAAACAGTGTCTTGCTTATTATTTTGAAATAAGATGGCCGTGTGTGGAGATATCCCAAGATATTATTATAATTAATTTGTGATTTGTCTTCCCAGGGAGTATTGTTATCAGTACCAGAAGTAACGCCAGATCTGCAGTCCATCAAACGGCTGTGGGTACACGAATGTTTGAGAGTATTCTCCGATCGACTTATAGAGGACTCGGACAGATGCTGGCTGGTTGGGTGTCTACGTGAGGCCACCGCCTTACATCTGAACGATGATTTCGATAAAATGCTCTCGCGTCTTCTTGATGATCCCGATGAAAAGGTTCATTACTTTCATCACTCTCATTCTATTTTATGTAAAATATGAGATTGATTTGTTGCAGGTATTTTTCGTTTATGTACTCAATTCCAATAATTTTTTTCAGATAACTGATCTGCATCTTCGGAAGTTGATTTATTGTGATTTCGCAAATCCAAAAGTCGATACCCGTTTTTACATGGAGACCACCAATATGGAACACTTGAATTCGACTGTTGATGCATTTTTAGTTGAGTTTAACAATATGTCCAAGAAACCCATGAATCTTGTACTGTTCAGGTATTTACATTGATGTATTTGTAAAAACTCATTTTTATTCTCATGTCATGTTAAAATTACGATCTCTAAGGAATGGGAAAACGTGCTTAATGGCATAGCATAGCTAGCATATTATTTACCTGGGGTTTTCTGCTCACCCCCTAAGAGACCTAGCGTGAGGATATGATAAAAATAGTAATATCAATATCATATTCGTGTTCAGGTTTGCGATTGAGCACGTGTCGCGCATCTGCCGTGTGCTGACGCAGCCGCGCTCCCATGCGCTGCTGGTGGGGCTGGGCGGCTCCGGCCGGCAGTCGCTCACTCGCCTCGCCGCGCATATCAACGAGTACGATCTGTTCCAGGTTAGTGCTATCTGCCACCACCTCTCTCACCATCTCGCTGCCACTAAACTACCATTACCCACTTCACTTCCCATGCCACAGATAACAACATACTATATGAGAAGGGGGAGTTTGATAATTATAGCAAGTAATCGTAAACATAATAATCGACATGATTTATTAAAATTGAAAGTGCTCGTTAAAATTTATATTCGGAACTCTGGAGTAGGAGATTGAAATTAAAAACCACAGGGGCATTTAAGTTTAGGAAACGATCTTCGGTGCTAGCAATTTTGTCTTGTCTAGGTTGAAATGAGTCGAACTTACGGAAAGACCGAATGGCGAGAAGACCTGAAGACTTTGCTGAGGAAATCGAGTACACCAGATCTGCACATGGTGTTCTTGTTTATAGAATCGCAGGTAATGACTGCCGTTATAATATTTATCTTATTTTTTGTATAACCGTTTAATTCCTTGATATAAATATCATATTGTTGCATAGATAAAAGAAGAAGGCTTCTTGGAGGACGTAAACAACATGCTCAATTCCGGTGAAGTGCCAAACATATTCGGCGCAGATGAAAAGGCAGAGTTGTGTGAGAAAATGCGAGTGGTAAGTTATTATTAGTACATACTACATGACATCATAATATATCGTAACAAATCATCGACACCTTATAGTTCCACCTTTGGACAAGATTCTTAGGAGTAAGGTTTAGGCCCCAATCTGTCACTTTGGCCGAGGGGCAAATGGCAGACCATGTCAAATGAATTACATAACTAAAATCTGTTTAATATTCTCCTTTAGATCGATCGACAGCGAGATAAATCTTTACAAACTGACGGAAGTCCTACGGCTTTGTATGCCTATTTCGTATCAATAGTTCGAGATCAGCTACACATAGTACTAGCGATGTCGCCAGCGGGAACTTCCTTAAGGACTCGCATACGAAAGTTCCCCTCGTTAGTAAACTGCTGCACTATCGACTGGTTCCAGGTAATAAATATACTTAAACGAGTGTTAGGTTGAAACTCGTTAAATGTTTAAATGGTACACTTATCAAAAGAACACGAGTTAATCAGTATTTTTATTTATTGTTTTAGGAATGGCCCCCAGATGCCCTGCTAGCTGTTGCGACTCGTTTTCTAAAAGACATAGAACTGACTGAGCTGGAGCGCAACACCGCGATCAAGTTGTGCCAAATGTTCCACACTGATACACAGGAATTGACGAAACAGTTCCTACTCCGCCTAAAGCGGTACAATTATGTGACGCCGACGGCCTATCTAGAACTCATAAATATGTTTAAATCGTTGTTGGGAAAGAAGCGAACGTAAGGAAATAATATGCATATTACTATGTTTTAGTAAGGCAATGTTTAATAATTTCAACACTTTTGATTACATTGTTACTATTATTATTTTAGTTTCATTTTGTGTCTCGTGTGAGTCAAGTTTCATTAATACAGTTTTACCCCTGTATTATTTTTAGAGAGTTGATAACAGGTGAAAAGCGATACCTAACGGGCCTGGATCAGTTGGCTATTGCTGCTAAGTCGGTGGCAGCTCTTCAGCAAGCGTTGGAAGTATTGCAGCCGAAACTAGCAGCGGGTGCAGCTGCCGTTGCTGAGACTACGGCGAAAGTCGAAAAAGAGAAAGAGGGAGTGGCTTTAGTGGAAGCTGAGGTCCTGGTTGATCAGGCTGCGGCTGAGGAGCAGGTGAGGAGTCGATGGTAATTGAAATAAAGTCGGAAAGGGTGCAATATTTACTTGAAGTTTTCTTTTGACACGAACTTGACTTAAATTTTCTATTAAGGATAGAGCCCCAAAATTAGTCCAAAAAGGAAATTTTATAACACTACTATTTTTATAGTCTAATGCTAAATAAAACAAATCGAAATAAAAGATTGTTAAGCTTAACGTCAATAGACCCTGCAGAATGTGTTCGTAACAAGTCACTATACATTGTCACTATACATACTTGTTTTTTAGATCTTGTGAAACTTATGTGGTGTCCCTGAAACAAAAAGTATTTCCGATTGACAAATCGGCTTATGCTTGTTTTATCTCGACAGGCAAAAGAAGCTCAAGGCATAAAGGACGAATGCGATGCTGACTTGGCTGAAGCGATGCCGATTTTAAACGCTGCTTTGGCGGCTCTGGACACACTGACACCTCAAGACATCACATTCATCAAAACAATGAAGAGTCCACCACGAGGCATTAAACTTGTCATGGAAGCCATTTGTATACTAAAGGTATTGTTAGAAGAACAAAATATGTTATTTTTAATACACCCTTAAATTAAATACACTGTTGATGTATTAATGTTCATGTTTTCTTTAATTGCCTTCACTAAAGGACGATCCTGTAAGTATGGCATTATCGCGTTTATGGCATATTTTTAAGCTTTTCAAATATACATAAAGTTTCTGGTGGGTAAAATTAAGATTAACTTCTTATTTTATTAGATTACTTAATAAAATAAAATCTCTATTGTGTAGTATTGTCAAAAGTCCTTTATAACTATAGGAAGTAAAACCAGACAAGATACCAAATCCTTCTGGAGTGGGAACAATTGAAGACTATTGGGGTCCATCAAAAAAACTACTCAACGATATCAAGTTTCTGGAGTCCCTCCAGAACTACGATAAAGATAACATTCCACCACCAGTTATGAAGAAGTTAATGACAACCGTGATGCAGGACGATGGGTTCGTGCCGGAAAAAATAAGAGCTGTTTCCGTAGCTGCCGAGGGTGAGTAAGAAGTACAGAACAAATTACAGAGGAAAACGTGTTTTGTAAAATGTATAAGCCTTACAGCAACAATATTAACCACTGTAATGAACGTAACAAAAAACCGTAACATCACTCCTGTAATCCCCGAAGGGGTAGGCAGAGGGGTGTACTACACCCCCACGTTTCACCAGTTACGTTTTAGTCCCATGGAATAGGTGGTGAGCCAATTGCCATACACCGAGCACAGTTCCAGACTCCGAGTCACTACTAGAAATTCTAAATTAGAAAAATTCAATAGCACCCGACCCGGGATTTGAACCCAGGACCTCCCGATCAACAGTCGCGCTTGCAACCGCTCGACCAACGAGGCAGTCTATGAAGTAAATGTAAAAGCTTTGTTCGTTAGGCATGTGCAAATGGGTAATCGCGATGACGAAATACGACAAGGTGGCCAAAGTGGTGGCGCCGAAGAAGCAGAGGCTGGCGGCCGCGCAGGCCGTGTACGACAAGGCGATGGCGGCGCTCGCAGTTAAACAAGCACAGTTGAAAGAGGTAACGCGATGCATTCAACAGAGTAAAAACAAATTCTAAAGACGTTGTTTTTAGGCTCCGTTAAGTATTCTAATTTGCACCTTTTTGATATAGGTATGTACATATTTAAAAGTGAAATCATATTCTCCGGGCGAAAATTAAATATCATTTATCGCATTGTACTTGTACATATTACGGCCTTTTGGTTCTTACCGGTTCCACATAGACACGGTGAATATAACAATTATGAACATATTTTAGGTACAAGAAAAATTGCAAAAACTGGAGGAAGCGTTGGCAGAACAGAGCCGTCAACAGAAAATGCTGGACGACGAAGTAATGGACTGCAGCAACAAGCTGAAGCGCGCCGAGATGCTCATCTCAGGGCTGGGCGGCGAGAAGAGCCGGTGGACTCTCATTGCACAGAGTTTGAGAGAAACTTATAATTCACTTACAGGTTAAAACAATTCTCCCCCATTTATCTCTCATAACACAGGTCACGATTTTTTAATTAGAGATTTCTTTTTCATATGAAGTACGTGTACCGTGGTTGAAGTATTAATAAAAGGTGAACAAAGCCTTAACGGCAATATACCTACATATGTTTCAACGTAACTTCAACGTAATCCCCAAAGAGGTGGGCTAAAGTATGTAGTACATTCCACCGTTTCAACAATTATGCTGACGTCCCACAATGGAATAGGTGGTGACCTTATTTCTTTTATATGTTTCTGAGTATAAAAGTGTCCAATGCTCAAATAAATTTTGGAAGTAAGATCCATCTACAGAAAATAAACGAACAGCGTTCCTAATTATTCTGCTTCTCTAGCAGGCACTTATTCTTTTTTGATGCTATAATGTGGCTGAGGTATAAATGTTCGTGAGTAATAGAGACAATGTTATTAAATGTGTCATATGAATTTCATACATTTATTAAATAATGTGTTAATACGTTTTCTCCCTTTGGGGCTCTCAAATTAAATCTTTTTTGATCTGAAAATAATTTTGAAACAGACTTATTCACTCCCTTTAGTCAGAAAAATATCTATACCTACATATTGTGTAATGGGACTATAGACGATAGTCTGTCAAATCCTTTGTGACGAGAATAATGCATTCTTTAACTTGACAACTGACAGATTGTTGTCGTTGCCGATTCAAAGCAAAAGCAAGGAGGAGAAAATGTAAGAGGCTTTTTATTTTCCTTATACAAAGTCCCGAGAGATCCCATCTTGTTAGGTTCGAATATATATCTACATTAAAAGCGTTCTTTCATCGCTGAAACGCTCGGGGAGGTATGGCGGATATTGAATTTGCTTTCATAAGGTTTCAGCGCCTGAGAACTCTGCTCTCTCTATGAAGGAAGAAAACTTCCAATTACTCGAGATCAATACTTGCCGGATGTGCGCCCATCTTCAAAGCGTTTGACGCCGCAACGTAATGGAGTTTCCGTATATTATTAATTAACTCACTTACCGAGCTTTTAGTGCTGCGCTCACTAAAAATTGTTTGGTACGGTCTTGCGGATAGTATTTTTAATATAATATTTTAGTGAGATAATATGAGGTGAGGTGAGGTAGTGAGGAGGTAGTGAGGTGATATGTATTTTTCAGGTGATATTTTAATAGCCGCCGGTATCATAGCTTACCTGGGACCCTTCACCGCAGTTTTTAGAAATGACCAAGTCAGTACTATTTTTAATGTTTTTTTTTGGAAATTACATTCTTACTATACTGTATAGAACTCATCGATGATTTTATACCGTACTATTAGAGAAGCCTATGTCCCGCATTAGACGGGGGTAGTCTGATGATGTTAATGATATTCATCTTCGTCAGTCCAAAATTGTACTGTATAATCATAATATAAAAAGTATTTTGTTGATAGTTACACTTCCCCAGTACCTATACATTTTTCGCCCGAGCATATTTTTATTTTAGTAGAGCAATTGTGTTCGTTTGTGCGAAGGTAAAAAAGTGGGCCCAGGCGTGCCACGACTGCGGCATCGTGTGCACCCTCAACTTCAGCCTGATCAAGTCGCTGGGCGAGCCCGTCACCATCCAGCAGTGGAACATCGACGGCCTGCCGTCTGATGACTTTAGCGTTCAGAGCGCCATTATCATCATGTAAGATAATTTACATATACAATCAGTACAGTATACGGGCATTTAGCAGTGATTTTTGAATAATATTATTTTTATCCATGTCGAGCCGAATGAAGAATAAATCACCCGACTTCATCATACTAGAGTTATAAGAGGCGACTAAGTCCAGCGTTAGCAGATTGCGGTGTGGCCCGGCCTACCTGGCCACGGCTGCACGCCCTGGTCATCTACGGGGAGGCCTATGTCCAACCAATAGTGAACTTAGCCAGACGAACTATGATGACGATTGTTATTATACTAAATCATTACGCCAGCTCACTTAAGGAGTAAGCTGAGAGCACCGAGTACCAATTATCTCTATTCTTACAGACCAGACGTGCTTGAATATTTCCATTATAATAAG